>JBBPME010000322.1:0-11052 GCA_038090155.1 Rossbeevera pachydermis
CAGGTTCCAAGTGTTAGGTTTTCGTTATTGATCCCCTTTCGAAGGTCGGGAACTGGGCGCCCGAGTGAATACTCTTATAGGGTACAAGGGCCGCGTAAGAACGTTTGCGATTGAGCGCTTATGCTTACGCATTGGAGACTGGGAGAGCAACCGCGATGATGAACAACAGTGCTCGACATTATATATGCGGGGTCGTAGATTGTAATTGTACTGAATGTTATTTTGTTGGAGACCATCGAGCATGTGGTATATGCTGGCGCGCGGTCGATGGAGAACCATTAGACAACGGGAAACTGTTTTGTGGAGGGACTTTAGGCCGGCAAGGTTGGGTCACAGAGACCGATGACTTTCATAGAAACATTCTCGTCACACGAAAATGGCCGGAAGAAGACGAGTGTTCGAATCTAGTGGTCAGTGTCGTGCGATATCCGTATAGGGGGGATCTCAGCGTCATCTATATGGTCAACTTGAATGCGTGAATGGGACGTATCTCTCGGTGCGTCGTCGTCATGGCGGGGCATGTAGCAATCGCTATGTGCTCTCGGTGGAACCAAAGCGCGCGGTAGTCACGGACCTTGATTCGGCGAGGGGGATGGGACGATGCATGGATGCAAAGAAAGGCGCCGGGCGAAGGCAAAGGATCGCCGACATCGAACCGTGGGAACTTAGTAACTTGAAAATTCGGCTGTCGGGGACTAACGGGGAAGAGGCGGGATTCAGAGGCCATGTGTGATTCCCACAAGGTAAGAACGTTCGCACTGAGTATTCCAGCGCAGCACGCTCGGATCGATCAAGTTTCACAGCAAATGCAGATGGCTTTAGGCATCTTATTAAAGAATCTCGTCAACCGCATTTTGGGCCGTATTTAAGTCGCAGGTGTGGGAGGTCATGGTTCTCTCGTCCTTCGCTCATCCTACAGATGCCCGTCCCCAAACTTATTCTGAACGATGGAACCCAAGTTCCTTGGATAGCGTTCGGAACAGGATCAGCATTGGATACACCGTACACCGTTACCACCGCCATCTGGAATGGCTACACTCATCTTGAAGGAGTACAGATGTACAAGAATAAGGGCACACTGAGCGAAGGTATCGCTGCTTCAGGAAAGCTACGGTCCGAATTGTATATATCAACGAAGCTCGATACCATGGAGCCAGGAGAAACACCTAAAAGTGTCTTGGAAGAATCCTTGAAGAAGCTTGGTCTTGAATACGTGGACATGTACTTGCTTCATCGACTAAGCTACGACGTAGAACAACTCAAGGAAGTCTGGAAGGGAATGGAAGAAGCCAAGAAGGCGGGCTTGACTAGATCAATCGGTGTCTCCAAATTCACGGCGAATGAACTTGAAGGTATTCTTGAGGTGGCTACGATTCTCCCAGCTGTAAACCAGGTATGAATATAAAATCCGTTTCAGGGGTGGGGTTCAATTTTCACTTTGGCTTGGAATAGGTTGAAACTCACCCATACTACTGGAAAGCTCTTGGACCCACACTCGCAGTTCATGAAAAGTACGGCATTGTAACGTCCTCTTATGGAGGTGTATTTCCCTGCTTTCGTGGTCCTCGCCATGGCGGTGGCCCTCTTGATCCGGAGATCGAACAAATTCGGGCACGCCTGGAGGCTACCCAGGGATCCCCTGTGGATAGTGTCCACGTGATGAACCGATGGGTGAAGCAGAAAGGAGTGCTTATCGTGAGGTGAGTTGATTAAATCCACTATTCCCGTTAAGCTGTAACATGCACTGAATAATCACTCGCAGCCCGTCATCCGAAGCCGAACTCATCAGAGAATACACAGATACGGAAAACATACCAGAACTCACACCAGAGGAGATTGAACTTATAGATGCTGCCGGAGCGAAAATATACACCAGTTTCACTGTCTATCAGGAGAAAAGCAAGTGGCAATGTAACATTATATAGCTAATATAGCTAGTAGCGAAGGGCTGGTGTTATTCCCCCTGTATATCCGGCTGCCTGCGTACCGGAGACATCATGATGAAAAGAAACCTGAACCGAATATTGAGACCCCTTGACAAGTGGGTCACATTCCTGCAAACAAGGATTCTGAGAAATAGCAAAGAGACGAGCTTACTGTAAGTCGGCGATAGGCGACCGTGTTATGACTAGAATGTAGCTCCGCGTGCCATCAAAAGCTTCACATGTATAGGCGACTCCGACCTTCAAGTTGACAGTGCTAGTACTAATCAACTCGCAATAGTAACCAGGTAAGCAATTCAGAACTGCCACTGGGGAAGAGGAAAAATGTTGTAGAATCACTCGCTATGCACGCTACCGCTTACGTAACACCTTACCTTATCTTGTATGTACCTTGTCCGCTATCACGAATAACATCTGCCACGTCGTCACGCCTCACCCGCAAGTTGCGCTCCCGGCACACGACTTTTCAACAAAAAAGTCTATCTACAATTGGTATTGATCGAGCGTTTTGGTGAATGGCTACGTGGCCGATCTCATCCGACGAAAATGCCGGAGTACAGCAAATGATTCAGCCACGAGTTATCATGACACACAGCGCGCGGCTATGACGGTCTACACGTCCATTGTGACGACGCGAGGCGGCTACATACCTTGACATTGTCTGCGGACTGATATGTCCTGTGCTATCACGAGCTGCGCAACATACTGACCACCTTCCAGACGGGCCGCTAATGCTAGTGAAAGGGTACATCAGTAGCGAGCAGGCTGGAGAAAGAAAAAGGTGGTCAACGATTGGGTTCGAGATCGGGTCCAAGCTCAAAAAGGCGACGTGCCACCTCAAGCTGCCAGCACCATCGGAGTTGACGCCGAGTCTGTTATCATCAACGTAATCACTGCTCTTGCGCTGACGAGTGGCTAGGAAGCAGACGATCTTATTTGAGAGTGCGCGATCAAATTCCCTTTCACAGTGTCACATCTTTTCATAACCCATCCTTTCCTCCACACACAGAATGCCTACCTCTCAGCTGACTCTGAATGATGGAACACAGACTCCTTGGATAGCTTTCGGGACAGGGACAGCTCTGTGTTATAAAGACGCAACGCACATTGTTACTACTGCTCTGCATAGCGGTTTTATGCACTTCGACGGAGCACAAGTGTACAAGAACGAGACCGCGCTGGGCGCAGGTATTCTTGCTTCAGGAAAACCGCGTTCGGAAGTATACATCACGACAAAGCTGAAACCCTTGTCACCTGGAGAAACACCCAAAAGTGCTCTGAAAGAAGCTCTGAAGAGACTTGGAGTTGAGTACGTAGACATGTACTTGATTCACCATCCACGTAACCACGCGGGAAGACTCAAAGAAGTCTGGAAAGGAATGGAGGAGGCTAAGGAGGCGGCCTTGACCAAATCTATCGGTGTTTCCAACTTTACAGCAGCCCACCTTAGCGAAATTCTGGAGGCGGCCACAGTCATCCCAGCCGTGAACCAGGTATGAGTATAGAAATATTTGCGCAGTGCTAGGCTTCAATTTTTTGCCTGGTATCGAAACAGGTCGAAGTTCATCCATATGTTTGGAAAGCCCTTGGACCCACACTCGCAGTCCACGAAAAGTATGGCATTGTAACGTCCTCCTATGGTGGCCTGGCGCCGCTTTTCCGCGGAAAAGGTGGTCCTCTCCCTCCGGTGATTGAAAAAGTCCGAACACGCCTGGAGGCCACTTGGGGATCGCCTGTATCTGACGGCCAGGTGCTTAATAGATGGTTAAAGCAGAAAGGAGTCCTCGTCGTAACGTGAGTTACTTGACATCCGCCACTAAGCTGTGGTACTGATTGATCGCAGCACGTCATCCAAAGCTGAACGCATCAGAGAATACATTGATACGGAGAACGTACCAGAACTCACACCAGAAGAGATTGAACTCATCGATGCTACTGGAGCGAAACTACACAAGAGATTCTTCGTAAGTTCTCCCCAGTGTTATATTCCTTGAAGTTGATCCTTTTTCCAAGATAAACGCCTGGCCATCAGATTGACTCGAGTGTAGACGATAACTAGAAAGGCAAGGATCTTGACGAAGTACATGTGAGACAAGTAAGCGGGCGTGAGAGACGAGTTTGAATCTGCATGCCGAGATCCTTGTCGTCCGGAACTGTAACTAATGTGTGAAATGCATCCCGTGTTGATGGTATCGTATTTCAGACCAGCAGCGTATGACCGCGACAAAATTTGGCCCGGGCAAGGTGATCCAAGTTATCTCTAAGGTGTGAGATCAATTCCTTCTGTGAAGGTGGTCCAGCTTGACAGGGAAAAGGCAACTATCAGTGTCTTTCGTCCAGTAAATGGCGTACATGACATTCTTATATACCTGGATCATCAACGCTCGCGATGAGTACAAAAATAGGAAGCCTTTCAACGTGACCGTTGGCAGAATTTTGAACACATGGGCTAGCGTGCTGTTAGCATTCAGTATACTGAGCGGGTACAGAACTGGCTTTCTGCGTTAAAAGATGTTGAAAGGTCGTATGCCGCCGAGCGCAACTTGCGGGTGAGGCGTGACGACGCGGCAGATGTTATTTCGTGATAGCAGACAAGGTACAACACGGCGCGTGGCTACGAAATAATATAGTGTTATGTAAGCGGCAGCGCCGGCGTAACGTAGCAGTCGAATGATTCTACTCTACAATAAAAGACTCCACAGGCGCATACATAAGAACACCCTTACCTTGAAGTTGTCTGCTACTGTACCTTTCACGTGATGTCAAATATCCTAACAGAGAATATACATTGCGATAGCTCCATGTAAATATATAAGGCGTACAAATGAAGGATATCAAAGCAGACAAAGTCGTGCAGAAACAAGGCTGGGAGGATAGACGGTTATCGACCAAAGTGAATGAAAGGAACCCAAGAAGCAAACGGAGCCCCAGAGTCGCGAAGACGCTGGATGGCGTGATGCAATGCTGCTGCTGACTCCGTACTGTCCGGGACCTGGTCAGGATCTCGAAAGAGGTACTCGTACACATCCCTCGCCACCTTCGGTGCATCGTTGTCCGTTATCGACCACATCGTCCCGATCACACTACCAAACCCGGCAAGAAGCATCCCAGTCGCGAGGTGAACCGATTCTTCCGACAGCGTCTCGTCTCCTTGGGCAGTCTGACAGGCGGAAAGGAATGCAAGTCCACCTTTGGGGAGCGATAACTGCATAAAATCGGACAGCTTCAACCGATGATTGTGCGCGAGGCCCAGCCCACTGTCGAGCGGTTTCCGTGGATCCTGTATTCCATGACATGCAAAATGGACCCAGTCACTGTTCCTTAGTTTCTCCACCACGTCCTCCACAGTGCCATCAGAGTTCTGAAGGGTTACAAAAGGAAATCTGTCGGATAATTCTCTGATCGAATCGATCTCATGCATCACCGAAGGCAGTTTACTGAGTCCGTCTGTCGGTGGCTGGGGGACGGCAAGCAGGCGAAGGTTAGAGGAGGCGAAGGTGTTCTGAGGTGACGATGCGAGGGAACCTAAAGTTGGCAAATAGGAAGATATGACAAAATCAGAGACTTTTGTGCCCGCCTCGGGTGTGTCATAGAGGCCAGCAGCATGTATGGGCAAAAAGGAGAAAGGACCAGTTGGGCACCAGAAAATACCCGTCATTTTGTCAGATGAAAGACTCTGATGAAAATTAAATCTCGAGTCGGAATGGATCAACGTTGAGACATTATATCAATGACTTACCGAAAAGCCGAGGGCCTGAAGAACGAGGTTTACAACAACAATCCAAAGTCTTCCCAGAATTTTGTTGTACAAGTCGTTCGGAGAATATTGTTGTGGCTTGGTCAGTTTCGCTGCTCGATCATTGCCATGAGTGATTTCTCCATCAAGCAATAAATCGAGAAATCCCTCGGAGAGGTCTATGTCTTCAGAGGGGATGAGCTCCTGAAGGGCATCACGGGAGAAAACTAGACAATGGTGCTCGAGCATCACGCGGAGCATTCTCCGCAATGTCTCCATATGATCGTAGGAAACTTTAGGGAGGGGGACGTGGATAACACTCTCCGGCTCCGACATAATGATCAGCGCATCACATCTGTCTTTGCTAGCTGTGAGGTAAACCACCGGTCCGGAGCTTACCAAGGCGGCAAGTTGCTTGATGGCCTTCGAAAGTAAGAATCGCTCGAAACCTGGCACGGACCGTATCTGAAAGATAAAATTCTCTCGTCTGAGAGCAAGATCATGGTGTCTCTGGATTTGTTTCTCAACTGATCGAGTGTCAGCAGCCACGATATTTACTCGCTGGAAGAGCGTAGCATTGTCCCGAGTACCACTAACATGCTCAAGCTCCTGTGAGATTTGTTGGAACTGACGGGCAAGGTCAGGATGCTTGTCAGCCAAGTCATCAACTGGAGTGCGAAGCTGGATGAACTGAGTCCAGACAATGGAACGTCCTTGCTCGAGCCACTCAACAGCCAGTTCAGGACAACAAGCTTCAAGAGCGGCAGCAGCTGAGTCACGTGTCACATCAGCAGCCTCTATGAGAAGACGATGGCGCTCAGTGACTGAAAGGCCGAGCCATGCCAACTGTGGGAGAAGGTTGAGAGCAGCAGCACATGCATCAAGAAGAGCCATTGTATTTCCTTGCAGTCGAGCACAGGAGATCCAGTCGCGAGCGGCGCGAAAACGGGTGGAAGCAGAACCGATAGGAGTACGGCCGGCAGTTGAAAAATGAAAAACGACAGCAAATAGATCAGAACGATCATGAGAATGCTTAAAACGGATATGAAATGTATGCCCAAGGTTGATCGCGAAGATTATTTTGTCGGGATGGCCATCGGGAGTGTAGCCTAATGCTTCCTCCCTTTTGGAAATGGAATCAATGATGTCCGTTTTGTCTCCGAGATGGTTAAAGCGACGTAGTAGCGAGTTCCAGAGGTTGTTCAACTGCCTTGGCTTGTCTAGATGGCCGTTGGGCATCAGACAGACAGCATCCTCAAGCATCGAGATCGACCTGTTTAGATCAGCGAGGTCCCTGAGAAGGTCAAAACGACTTAGTAATGAGTTCCCGAGGTTGCTCAACCGACTTGGTTTGTCTAGATGGCCGTTGGGCGTCAGACAGACAACATCCCAAAAAATCGAAACTGCATCATGGATATCGGCAAGCGCACCATTGCGATTGAAACGATCAAATAGCCCCGCGCCAAGTTCAATGGGCAGTCCAGATCGGTGAGGATTCCAATATGGCAAGCCCCGTAGAAAGTTTCTTATTGTGTCGTTGCAATTTTCTTGCTTTGCAGAAGCTCCATCGTCGCCGGCCGACACCGATACCAGACTCTCAGCCATCTGCAGTCCAAAAATCCTTGCTCGGTGCACATAACTGTCTGCCGCCGATGCCTTCATCGCCCCTGTAACCTCCCGGTCGAACTCGGAGCCTCGACTCTGGAAGCGCGCAAGCAGCGCAAGACCAAGTTCCAGTGCTGTCGACTGATAATCCGGAAGATTACTCCGTAGTCGTAAAGCATCTCGATACAATTTAATTGGTCCATCTAGATCAGGGTATCGACTGTTTGCTTGGCAGTCGATGAACTTTGCATGCGCCAAATTGAATACAACGGACGACCGACTAGAATGCTCTTGTGGACACATCTCCTGAGCACGGACAAAAGTCTGGATGACTGTGTCTAGGTCCCTTGGGTCCTGCTTCTGGCGGTAACGTAGGAGAGCTCGATGGCCCTTATCAATAAGTTGTTCTAGCGCGTTTGTTTCGCATGACTTCGGTAACTATTGCCATAAGTTCAGAAAACAACCAGTGTCATGGACGGTCTGCTTACGTCGAGTTTGGTACAAGGGCCATTTCCGTCACAAATGCGTCGCTCTGTGATGAATCCAAGGGAAGATGATGGCAAAATATCCATCTCCTTCCGCACACAGTCGATAACTATGAGGAGAGTCAAGCAGGGATCATAACGACAAAGGAGTTGCTTACGCTGGAGTAGTTCATTTTCTTCATTGTTATGATGTCGCAACGCTTCTGCTATAGTTATTTTGAATAGACCGAGCAATTCTCCGTTTCCTAGCCTCTGTCCCAGCTCAAACGATGCATAGACACTAAAAATAATGAAAGAGGACTGATTCGATGGCCTTGCAGCTATTCAACAAAAGTAGCAAACATTTGGCAAGGATGACGCACAAAAGGATCTCTTCATCCCATTCTACGACGTCATTTTCTGTCGACACTGGTTTGTTCAATGTTTGTATGATCGTTCCATCAACTTGTACAGTAACGTGGAAGCCTGCTGGTATGCGACGGAGGCCAGACGCAACGTTCGTGGCACGTATGACTGAAGAGGTCTGCTCGCAATGTCTTCAGGGTGAACTTGGAGTTGCTACGCACGTGTTAGAAAGACATGCTCGCATTTATTACTATGTTGGTTGTTGGGGGAAGCTTGTTGTAAAAAGTAAGGAGTTCCGAGTGACGATGGTTATGCATGGTGGGTTTATAAAGTAAGAGAAGAAAGAATCTATGTGCTGTAGACAATTCGGATTTTCGGGCCGGCTTACCTAAACAGGTCGGAGCCGTAAGGGTGACGTGACAACTTGTTGAACTTGACGATGTCTACCAGTACCCTCCCACTTTCCTCATGTTCTACATACGCCTCTACATCCAAATCCCGTCTACAATCTCTGTACTCTGACATCTCACGCAAGAAATACTCGAACCCTACGTCTTACCATGCACACATTGACTGGTGGCAGCGGACCCTTGAAGAGCTTATTTCTCGTGGTTGGCAGACAACGTACATCGGAAAGGGCAAGCAGACGGACGCAAAGGATGTCCATTCCGAATGCCAGAGCAACAACCTCGTGCTCGGTGCGCGTCGCGCGCTCGTGGAGAACCTTCGGTACGACGGCGTCGGCAAGCCACTCGGACTTGCCTCGACCACCGTACGTACCCTTGCCTCTCTTTCTCTTATCGAAGTTGAAGCTAACAACGACGTGCTAGTAAAGGCAGAACTGGAACGGACTCGCGCGCTCGTGCCACTGTCGCAGTTCTTGACGTCCCAACAGTCTGTTTACGATCCCGGCTGGCTGCCTTACCGCATTGCATCGTTCCTGGTCGGGAAACCGCTTTGGTGGGCGATGGAGCAGCTGGACATCGTGCGGTCAGATGACACATATGGCGAAGCGGAAATGTGGAAGAGAGTGGAAGGAGAGTACGTAATGCTCAAGCTGGTCGAGCGAGCCGCCGACGCCGTAGCTGGATCTATGGGTGGACTGTCTCTCCTAGACAGGCTCTACACGGTTGCAGGATTTCGCAAGGCGTTTGGATCCAAAGTCTTCCCTGGGGTGTCGCTGAGCGATACGGATACCAGAGTATTGTTGAAATACCTGGAGAGAGATAGGAGGGTGTTGGTGCAGGACAAGGACAAGGACGTGCGTCGTTTTGTAATGCTTGCTTTGGTGTATGGGTATTGACGGTGATGCTCCTAGGTGGTCAAGTTCGTGTACGATGTTAAGGACAGAGAGGTGACTGCCATCGACAGAGGTATTCTCGAACTGAAGACCGCGGTGGCGAATCTTCAAGATCAGGTTGACCACTTGCACGGCAAGGTAGACGAGTGAGAGGAGCTTTATATTTATTTCCGTCGAGCGCAATTGATCTGACGCACTCCAGAACGACCAAGCGCATTTCGATGGCTCTGCAAAGACAGCAAAAGTCGATCGCGCTTGCGCACCTCCGGTTCAGGAAAGGCTTGGAGGACGTGTTGGCCAAGCAACTTGGCGCTCTACAAAACTTGGAATCGACCCTGATAAGTGTCGAGACGGCGGCGGGCGATATCGAGGTACGAGCTTCGTTCCATGAGATAACTGAACAGTCTGCTCACAAGCGGCCACTAGATCATGAAGACGTACGAAAAGTCTACGGCTACGCTACAGGCGATTCTCAGCCACCCGTCCCTTCGTCGCGAAAAGATCGATGAGACGATGGACGCACTGGCTGCTGCGAACGCTGATGCACGCGAAGTCGACGAAGCGATCAGGATTGGCGAGGATATTATTGCGTCGGAGGAAGGAGCTATTGACGACACGGAGCTCGAGGACGAGCTGAACGAGCTCGTGAGGGAGGTGGAGAGGGAGAAGGCAGAGGCTGCGGACCGGAGTGCTGTGGACAAGTTGTCAGAGGTCAAGGTACCCGTAACGACACCTGCAGGAGGAGCGAAAGCTGTCGAGGAGCGCGTTCAAATTGCGGGGTAACAGAACTCAGAGGCATCCATAAATGGTAATAAGAGTAAATACACGATGGCTCCCATCCGCGTTCGCCATCCGAAAGGCATTGCGACACTCAATCTTGATCTCGATGTACTCACTGTGCAAGACCTCCAGCAACAAATTCTCGCTCTCTCCGAGATACTCCCTTCCCAGCAAGAACGTAAGCCTTTTCGTGCCGTATTACACCTCCGATAGACATGTCACCCAGTCAGATCGGGGTATCCCCCGCGAACGTTGACCCTCGTACCAGAGCTCCCGCTCTCGAGTCTGGGCCTCCAAGCTGGTGACCAGATCATCGTGAATCAGAAGCGGCCCGTTTCTACATCGACGACGGCCAATCCGCCCATCCCGGTGCAACCGGCATCTCGACCAGCCCCACCCGCTGTGCGCCAGACCCAGGCAATCCCACAGAGCACCGGCCCAGCTAGCGTACCCACAAGCTCGGGCGTGCTCGTGCACAGAGTATGTTTGCCATCTTCTCTGTCACACTGGCTACTCCTCAACGCCTACCAGGTCGTTCCAGACGATAATTCTTGTCTGTTCTCCTCGATTGCGCTCATATTTGAACAAAGCATCGCGAAAGCGCAAAGGATGCGAGAGAGTGAGTTGTTCTAATCCCATACGGGTAGATCACACTCGACGGACCCTATCACAGTTGTCGCCGATGGGATCCAGAAAGACATGGAGACCTACAACGAAGCGATTCTGGGGTATATCGTACCCTCACGAGCGGAGTGCGCCCCTCGCTGACAAGACTGTAGGGCCCCACGTGACAAGTACATTTCGACCATCTTGAAACCTTCGACATGGGGGGGTGCTATCGAACTTGGTATACTTGCG
>JBBPME010000322.1:11062-25186 GCA_038090155.1 Rossbeevera pachydermis
GCGAAGCATTTCAACACAGAAATCGCTTCCGTGGACGTCGAGACCGGTCGCATCGACCATTTTTTGCCTTCTGCTCGGGGAACCGGTTACAGGTCGGCATGAATAACCATAAAGTTGGTGTCAGCTAACGAGTTCGGAAGGTGCATTGTCGTGTACTCCGGTATACACTATGATGCTGCCACTATGGCCCCCATGGATGGCGCACCAGACGAATGGCACCAGAGCATTTTCCCGATTGTAAGTGTTTCCAGCCCACGTCAAGTCTTAGTGCTAACGCAAACATAAAGACGTCGGCCGACACGACTGACCCCATACTTGAAGCGGTCAAAAAGCTGGCCACGGTCCTGAGGGAGAGGAAAGCATTTACAAACACTGCAACATTCGATCTAAAGTGCGAGGTGAGTGGTACAAAAATACATAGTGGTAACGTCATTCACATCGCTGCAGCAATGTGGGAAGGGTCTCAAAGGTGAGAAAGATGCGAGGGCGCACGCACAAGAAACTGGACACGTACAATTTGGAGAGTATTAGTATTGAAATCCCCAAGAGCCCATTGGAACTTCAGCCTCCTGTCACTTGCTCGCTCTCGATCTCCATGACCACCGGGACGTGGTCGGATGCTCCATATACCTCACTGCGAATCTCACACGTCTTCACTTTCTCCGCTATGCGTTCACTTACTACGTCTGACGTGCGAAGTGATATTAGCTACTCGACTTCTGTTCTGGAAGAAAGTGTGCTCACACATATCCAATCTCCAACCTATGCCTTTCATACGACAATTGAAGCGGTATGAAAAGTATGTGTAGTGCTGCGTGTCTGGATGGCGATCCCTCCAAATGTCAACAAACTTTGGGTCATCTTTGGAAGATCCAGAAGTATTAAGAATATTTTTAAACGCTTCTGTTTCGTCTTGTGTATAGCCTGGTGTCTTGTTCCAGTTTGTGGTCGGTTTCGAGAGATCTTGAACGATGTCTGATGAGAACGAATGGAACCGGGGTACACAAGTACTGACCTTTTGCTGTCGGGGCGACGTTCACATCACCCATCCAGATCACGGGTTTCTTCGTATCCAAGTCGCGTAGGTAGGCGGTGAAATGTTCGTTCCACACGTTCTTTTCCTTCAGAGTCTGCAACGGCCATCGCTGATGAGCGACCGTCGCAAAAAGGGAAGCGATGCAGTCAGTACCTTGAGGTCCTGTCCGGCGTTGGTCACATAGGTACAGACTACATAACACCCTTCGAATTCGACCGTCAGGAGACGTCCCTTGACCTGATCGGGCTCCGGGTGTCCAGGCAAAAGCTTCGTCACAGAGAGGGGTTTGATCTTGGAGAGCACCGCGGTGCCCGCTGCGACGTCGGGACGGGTGGGTACGCCTCCAATAACACTTGCGAAACGCGACAACCGGACGCACCGTATGTCTTTTTGCCAGAGATAGCCCAGGTACGATACGGAAAGCGGGTGCTGATGGCAGGATCGACCGGTTCATTGTTCACCTACGACGCGCCGGGACACGCGTAACAGAACAATAAGTATTCATACCAGGAAAAAAGTACAGTACAGGAATTCCACAGTTGCTACTACTCACTTTCGTCTCTGTCAACACGAGGACGTCGGGATCCTCCGCCTCGATGTAATGTTTGAAACCCTGGGTACGCGTCGCGCACGAGTCAAAGCGCAACGCACGGTGGTATAACAATGGAATATGTGGATGTGTGAAAAAAGAAACCGACGTGACGTGGATGTGGAGAGATAACCCACCTTTCTTTGTGCCGCTGCTAACCCGGCGACGTTCCATGTGGCGAAGCGCAGTGTGCCTGGGACGCGTGGCGGGAAGGTGATGGTGGTGGGCAACACCTTGTTGGTCGGTTGACCGTTGGGCGCTTTGACCGCCGCGGCGTCGGGGCCATCGGACGCGACCGCTGAAGCTTGCTTTGCCCGCTTTGGTTTTGGTTGAGATTGGGAGCCCTGCTCGGTGTCCGACGCGTCATCGTCTCGCTTGGTAAATATTTTTCGTTTTGGAGGCATAATCGCGACGCGAGAGAGAAAGGTCGAGGACGCACGCGTGGGGATCTGGCGGACAAGCTTGGCGATGTGTAGCATAAGTAATGCCAAATGGGGAAATGAACAGTTGTGGGTCCATGTTGATTGCTGCAACATCAAAGCGTACTTCGCGTATCCCAACAGTTTCATCTGGTAAGTGGAACAAGCGGTGGACCGTAGAATGGTATAAAATCCCAGTGTGCTCTTCCTCTCCACATTGTCCTCTCCAACTTCGATTCGGTGTCTCACTGTAACCCGAGAGCCTCACTACGTTTCAACGAACCCCCGATCGCTCCGTGTCATCTTCAATCGTCAACAATGCCTACCAATGGTATCTTCTCCGCCTGGATCGAGTGCGATGGGAGACCCCTCCCCGAGTACTGCGTACAAGTTCTGGATGTCCACACGTCCAAAATCTCGTGCTGGATTCCGAGTGAAGCCGGAAAGGTAGGTCACAATCAAGAGCACTAAACGGGTGATCTAATAATACTGCAGAATTTCTCAGTATATTGGAGGGACGAAGGATCATACTTACATTCGTGTTCTTTCATCTCCCTCGATGGCTTCGTAGTGCCTGGTCGATTTCTTTGTGGTTTTGGGACCTCATCGAGGGATGGTGTTCGGACAGGTCACAACACCGAGCGCCCGTTCGCGTTCGCAGAGACTGGTAGGTGGTTTTCATATCCGAAGACTCGATCTCTGATGATTGTCAACAGCTTCCGGAGGACAAATCAACCCGGAAGCAGGAACAATCAAAATAAAGATCCGATGGGTCAATATAGAGGGCTCGAGAACGCCGAATGCATTGCAGCGGCTTCCGGAGCCCTCTGGGTCGCAGGGTAATGTATTGAGTCACTGCATCTCGTGAGTCATTATCCGTACCGCAGTAAGAATGCGACAAACATGTTTCACCAGTCTGGGCGAACAAGGACGCACCTATGAACAGTATCCACAGACGTGGAATGTCAAGGCGGACCCATCAGGTAATAGGTCAGACGTTACCTTTATATTCCACTACAGGCCGCAGGGTGCGTCTGATGCGATCCAGTGAAATAAATCTTCTGAACAGCATTCTAGAGTTCCTAGTCTCCCAGGGCATTATGCCTCCGGAGCACGCGATACCACTGGTAGTCAGAAGAGAAAGCGTGATGAACCGCCGAGTGGTCAGCTCGCCACTCCCATCAAGCAGTGCTTCGACGACGACAACGATTTCCAATCCCGTAAACAACGATGACTCGGAGCGAACGGTAAGCACGTACCAAGTCTCGATTTGCCACTGCTGATTGATCGTAGGACTCGATGCCCCAAACTATTGGCGATCCCGCCACTGGGCCGACGACGCATCCTCGAGCGGTTAGTGAGTCCTATAACCGTCAAGATCGTTATCCGGGGGAGGGTGTCCTCGACCTAAGGCCAGACCTCAACGGGTGGCGACCATGAGGGGGTGAAGAGATACAAACTACATGATTAGATGTTGTATTCGTAGTGATGTCTCTTACTTGTTCTTGTTAGGTATTAGGGATTTCGCAACCCGTCCACTTCCGAAAAAGGTGACCGCGTTCATGTCGTACACTCTATACATATGGCCGTCGAAATGGAACCTGCAGTCGTTTGACCCGACATGTCTCGCGACTGTCATGTATCTCCAGCTGACCATCCCAGGGAAATTCAAGGTCGTTCCCTGCGCTAACCCAGACCAGTCTCCGAATGGCAAGTGAACCTGCCGTCCGTTTTTTTGGCATGTTTCCTGACCTGCGCGCACAGGTCAACTGCCATTTTTGACCCATGGACACACTGCAGTTTCTACGTTTCCTTCCATAGTCGCCTTCGTGGCATCCCTCGGCAAGTCGTCCGGCGCGTCAGGAGCCGTCGACCTCGACGCGTCGCTAACCAGCGAACAAAAGGCCAAAAAAGTGGCGTTGTACGCGCATGTCGAAGCCTGCGTTGGCGACCTCGTCGTGAGTCAGCATTGTCTCGCACACGCATTGTCACGGATCGGTTGCACGTGCAGTCGCACATGTTTTATGGAGCCGAAGTTAATTTCTGGGGACTAACCAACCCAGCACTCGCGGGCGAGATGTCTGTCCCGCAAAAGTACTATGTACCTAGCCGGATAAGGGAGACGTACAGACCTCGTCTGGAGGCAGCTGGACTTTGGAGCGCGTCGACTAACGAGGAAAAGCGCAAGGGCTTCTTCGAGGACAAGAAAAAGAAGCGAGACTACAGGGTGGCATTTTCACGTGCCTTTAAGCTGGAGAAGGTAGATATAACGCATGGTCGATGAACACCTACTGATCCTTTGTCAAGATTACGGAGAAAGCGAGGACGGCAATCGAGGTACATGCAAACTACTTGGACGGGAAATCGTTCTTTTTCGGAGAGAGGTATGTCATTATTCCTCTGACTGTGCGACTCCTAACGGGATGATCATTTGTAGTCCATCGAGCCTCGACGTGTTTCTGGCTGCACATATATTGCTGTTGGCCGATCCTCCGTTCCCCGACGCCGTCCTTCAAATACACCTGATCGAGCGTTACTCAGGGCTGGTTGATCATGCTCGACGCATACAAGCTGCAGTGGCACGAGCACCCTCTTATGAGATATCCACAGCGCCATGGAGCCTGCTCAGCTCCCTCGTCCCGCGTTCATTCAGTACTGGTACCCAGACCCAAACCGTTGACCCTGCTGATATCCAATATCGGAGGAAGACTTTGCTCTGCGCGGCGGTGGCGCTGGGGATGATTGCAGTCAAGATTTATACGTCTGTGCAATTCGTGAGCATCTCTGACAAGGACAGCGGGAGCGAGGCAGAAGAGAAGGAAGAGGAGATTTCTGAGGCGATCAGTAGTGACGTCGACGATTAGTAGTAGTCACGTTTTTTGCGTGACACGTGACAATTACGTACGTCTTTTCATGGAAGACGACCTCATTGTCGTCGACGACGTCGAGGACACCCGCGCCGGTCCCTCCTCGGCTATAAATGGCGCATCGTCACGGTCACGCCCCCTCAGAGCAGCCGCAGAACACGCCATGGCCACCACCCTCCGTCTCCGTGCCTCCCCCGACATTGCCGGCGGCGACCGCGCACCGCGTCCGTCCACTGCGAAGCCTGGCAAGCCCCAGCCTAAGCTCAAGCTCAAGCTGAGCGAACGCGCCGCGGCGCAGGCCCCGGGTCTGTCTTTCCTCGGCGCTTACGACCGCGAGCTCGACTCGGACGACGAGGACCTTGCGTTCGAGGAGCAGTTCGTCATCCGCATGCCTCCCGGCGAGGACTGTGAGCGACTGCGCAAGATGATCCAGTCGCGCGAGATCGGCAACGACGTCTGGTTCAAGTTCAAAGGTGCGTTACAGGTCGTCGTCGTCGCCGTCTGTGAGGCCAACAACCAGACGAGCAGACTCGCGACGCGGGATATTTCACATTGGCCACTCGCTCTACTCGTTCAAGCTCGTGGACTTGCCGTGCATCGTCGAGGCGCAAAAGACGCTCGACAACAAGCAAATGTTCAAGGTAGCAGACATTTGTCAGGTGCGTGTCACTTTTCCCCCCTCTGTGCACCTGCGTGCGACATGCGTGTGTGCAGATGTTGGTGGTTGGAGACCGCATACAAAACGAAGAGGCGGTCACGGCGAACAGGAACGTCAGCGTTGACGAGTTCATTTGGCCGCACGGCATCACCCCTCCGCTGCACCACGTACGCAAGCGGCGGTTCCGAAAACGGGTCAACAAGCGAGTGAGTATGATATACGACTGCTTCGCTTTACTCACGACGACACACTCCCGCCTCTCCCATAGACGATCGAAAGCGTCGAGGAGGAAGTCGAACGGTTACTGGCAGCCGACAATCTTGCGTCCAAAGTCAAGTACGGTGAGTCTGCGGGTGCTCATTTTGTCCGCCCTTGGTGGTGGTGGACTTATCTTTGCAACAGAGGTTCTCGACAACGTCAATCCGGATCTCTCGGACTCCGAGTTCATTGAGCGGGAACCTCTCGAAGCGCCCACCCCTGGTCCTCAAGGCTCAGAAGCAGGTGACGTGCCTACTCCCCTCGAAGCTGCAGACGATGACGCGGATGAGGGTGATGGGGATGAAGCCGAACCGGAGGGGGACATCGACGAGGAACTCGCTGCAGAGCTCGACCTTGCGTTAGGTGACGAAGAGGAAGGCGGGGATGACGACGAGGACGAAGATGAGGAAGAAGAGGACAGTGACGAGGACGAGGACGACGAGGATGCCCAGGAGAGGAAGTTGCTGAACGAGGAAATCAGAGACTTGGAGGCCGCTGTGGCAAAGAAGGAGCACGAGGTTGCCATCTCTGCGAACCCGCTCATCAAGGTGCTTACTTTTGTTTACTTTGTCTGTGGAGTTGACGTTGAGACGCGGTTTCTAGAAACGGTTCGAGGATGCATTCAAGAAACTCTCGGCTGACTTGGAAATGAAGCGGGCGCAAAGAGACGAGATAAAAGAGAGGCAGCGGAGAAAGAAGGAGGGCATCGCTGTTGAGGACCCAGACACGGATGTTGAAGGGGGTGTACCTGACGAGGTCGAGGAGGTGGATAACCCAGCCCAGGGGAATGCTGACTTGTTTGGATCTGACGATCCAAACGCAATGGATATCGGCTGATTCTGACGCATCGGACACGCTAGTTTAGTACAGCAAGTCACTTGGGTGCTTGCGAGTACTAAAATCGACTTGATTTCATGGCTATCCTAGGAATGACATTGACATGCTCATTCATGGTTCAACGTAACGAGTCCTGCCTGCATGACGAGCGGGGCATATACGATACAAACAAAAGGCGCGAACCACACCCCCAACACTTGCCAGTTCCACATCGCCTTCTCGACTTCCTCTGACAAGAAAAGCCAACCCCAGGCAAGCAGCCAGTAGCCTGTATAGACCACTAGTCGGAGGCGCTCGCTGAAGGGTGAAGTCGCCGTTCGGGAAGAGCGCGACGAGACTACGCGACTGTAAATAAGCGGAACCCCAAGCGTGACAGCAAATGTTGCCGCAAGAGAAAAGTTGAGAAGGGAGGTTATCGAGATGACTATCGATGCAAGACAGAGGTTGAAGGATTGCAATAGCATCGAGAATGGTGCCGCTTCGGGTGGGTGATGTGGTATGCGTGCGAGGATGGCAGGGGAAACGAGGCCGAATGCCGAGAAGAGGATCAATGAGGAGACCTAAAGACGCCAGCGAGGCAATCGGCGGGGAGCGGGGTGCAATGAGAGACAAAAACGTACGGCTTGGTTTAGTTGGAACCATGAAGTGTTGATCAAGGCGAACGCCAGCAGACCGAAAGCGTACGTCGCAAGGATGGTGACAACTGCAGGCAATACGGGCCGTCGTCTCGGTCGCCACGCTGCTCGAACGGTCGAATCGGTCGTATTCGCAGCATTTGTATCCTTGCTATTGGTTTCTTTGGTGTCTTTCTGCTGCGACTCGCCGGGAGATTCTTGCACCCACCCTGCCTCCACCCACTGTCCAAGTCCCCAGAATATCATCGCGACTCCTACCAGGACAGCGCTAGGGAGGAACATTCCAATTTTCATAAAGGTCCCGGGGGTTGTGAGGAGGTAGAAAAAAAAGGAAGCATGGAGACGTTCGAGAAGATTGTTCGTTGTACGAAGGGTTGACTCGATTATCCTAGTCAAGTATGATTACGTGGACGGTATGGTATCAGAGAGGACCAACCTTCCCAACGCAAAGAATCCGTGGGGGCCATTAGCTGGAACGGCATATAGGGTGATCGCATCGATCCGGAATCTGTGTTCGACAGTTTGACTGATTAATCGTGTATGATTGGCACGAGGACTGACCGGTGAAACAAGCCATGTGCACCACTCGGTCTTCCCCTTGCTTGGTAGCTTACATGTCTCATCACATTCCTCGTTCGGTATTCAAGGTCCCTGATCTGCGGACTGCGTTTCACGAACTCTGGTGCGTGTGCGAGGAGGCTTTGCTGTGGTGCATCATTTACTTCAAGATGGTCGTAGAGAACGAGAGGAACGTTGCCTGTATGGTGGGAGATGAGACGTAAGGAGTTTATTAGGTCTTGATTGGGCAGCCGGCCATTAAGGCCCTCTGTACAGAAGTGGGGGTCAGATAGGAAAGGCAGGCAGTAATCGACGAGAACCAACCAAAGAAGACGCCGAGGTGAGAAAAGGAATGTCCACTATAATCGATGTTGAGGGCATTCCAGATGACCCCGGAGGTAAGCTCGAGAAGATCAGTGTCGAGATCTCGATGATGGCGTCAACGAGGTAGTAGTGTAGTGTAGAGAACCGTGAACTGACTTGGGGGTATCGTGCCGTGGTACGCATTCAGCCAAGCATGCGTGCCGTCGAGATAATTGTCGCCTATCACAAATATGATATCCTTGGCCCAGAGTGAATAGTCTGAAGTGGATCAGACGACAACATGGGGAACGACCAAGATGCGCTAACTTTTCAGGAAATTGGCGAGTGCCATCACAATCGCAATGCCTCGTAGATTATGTGGTTCCACGCCGACCTCGCTACGCCACGACGCACTGACGACGATAGCTTCTGATCCTGAAGCTCGGGGAGAATTCAAAAGGGCGTAAGCATTGACACCAGAGACATTCTGTCGGTAATGAGACACGCCGTCTTCGAGCTAGCAGGCAGGTACATACGCCAGAGGGGGTCATAAACGTGTAATTTTGAGTGGCAGCAGCGAGGCCAAGTCTGGCAAATTCGTCGCGAACAAAGTTGGCTCTCCTAAGGTGTGTGTCAGTATGCCATAGGGGTCGGCTTCGTGTATCTCACAGCCAACTCGTAGCATTTCTGTCGCGGAGGCCCTCTAAGTGATGGAGATACAAATCCGCCTTGTGCACGTCTTCCCAGTGCCATTTGGTATTTACCTGTTTTTGGGTCAGGACGCGTGGTAGTTGGTAGCCATACGCACGCACCTGGCCTGGCTGCAGTGCATTCTCATCGATGTAGACGTTCTGGGAGAGTGGTGGAATTGGGATGAGAGCCATCCATAGGTATCCAGCTGCAAGCAAGACAGCCCTGAGCAACGATTTATTAGTGCAGTGGGAGCAAGAGAAGAGAAAACGAACGTGATGGCTGAGAGGTTGCGATAGACGAGGGCTACTGCATTCTTTCGCCTCCGTAACTGCACGACTTTGGTGTCTTGTCGCTGTCTGCGAAAGAACCGTCGAATTCTGTCCATTTGAAGTTGTTCGAAGTCGGCTAACTAGTCGGAATTTCGGGGACTTAGCCAGGGTCTTCTTCTTCTACGCATCTTTCCTTCTCTTTTAACGTTCAGCTCACCATCAGACCACTCAAAACAGACTCTATGCCACCAAAGCGCAAACGCAGAACCTCGCCCCCACCAAAGGGTCTTGCTGCTGGCGAACAGCTTAAACGTGCCAAGCTTGCCGCAGTTGAATCGTCGGCTTGGGGATGGGTCGATGCTGAGGTTTCGGACCCATCCCAGATCACCCTCGACCATCGTATGATGACCTGTGGTCTCTCCAAACATAACAACAATCCCTTCTGCGCTAACAAACTCTCCCGAAAGCCCCCACATTCTCCCGCTCCACCTGCTGAAGGCGCCAAGGCCAAAGTTGCCAATGGAGAACTCGAAACCGATGTCATCGTCATTGCAGACGACGCACCACCGCCTTGCAACAAGAAAGTATGCAAAAACAACCCAAATTGCTTAAACTACCTCGGCCAGCAGCAATGGGAGGACGAGGGTGAGTCTCCCGCCTGCAGAACGCGTTTAAAGGGCCCTCCTTAATCCAGGACGTGTGTTTCCTTTAGCAGCGGCCAGACAGCTGTTCATCAATGCGTCGGATCTAGGTTCGAACCCGATCCTGAGTTCTCGTGACCCTGAATTACCCGTTGGCTTGAAGGTGCGTCGTTTATCCCGTCGTGGGCCACTTCCATTTTCATCGATGTTGCTCAGAATCTTGGCGCAACCTGCTACGCAAATGCGTTTCTTCAGGTGCATATCTCGCTGAGGATCCAACTTTTCCACTCATGGATACCTACAGGTGTGGTTCCGCGATTTGGCGTTTCGACGTGGAGTCTACCAATGTCAGCCGTCCCAGGATATCGGGAGCAGTTTTGAAGTCTGTTGTCTCCCTACTCTGCAATCCCAAAGCAGAATCTGATTAGCAGAGCCTCAGGAGTCTCCCGTGTTTCAACTCCAAGTTACATTTGCCGCCCTTCAAGAAAGCACACAGAATGTCTACAACCCGGTCAAATTTGCAGAGAGTCTTAAACTGTCTACGTCGGAACAGCAGGATGCACAAGAGTTGGTTCTTTTTCCGAGAGTTGCACATCCCTGATTAACAGCGCTTTCGACAGATTTTCAAAGCTCTTCATGTCACACCTAGATAACGAGTTCCAGAAGCAGCTTACCCCGTCTCTACGGACCCTCATCTCTGATCAAGTATGCAATATCATCTATGTAGCCATTATCCAACTCATTTGTCAAAGTTTCAAGGGGAATTGGTATATGGAACACTTTGTCACAATTGCCGCAGCAAGTCTGAGCGTACATCTACCTTTCTTGAGCTTGAGATCAACATAGAGGTAACAGTGTATCGCTCCACCCCCAACTATTCTGCCTAACATCATGGTTAGAATAATGCGAGACTAGAAGATCGTGTAGCTGCTCTATTACAGAATGAGAAACTCACGGGCGACAACAAGTGGGATTATCTTTTCCTCGTTGAAGTCGATTTTTACAATACAACATTACCAGATATTCGTGTTCAACCTGTGCTTTGCTACAGGATGCTACCCGCTACACTGAATTGCGCTCTCTCCCTCCAGTTCTCCATTTTTCTCTCCTTCGCTTCATTTATGATTTTGAATCGATGGAGAGGAGAAAGTCCAAGCACAGTTTGCTATTCCCCATGATACTGGATATGTCCAAGTTTGTCAAAACTGGCAAGCGCGCGAACGGTGTCGGGGACAGCACAACGAATATCTACGAGCTGAGAGGGGTGCTGCTGCACAAAGGGCCGAGTGCTTACCACGGACATTACGAGGCCCAAGTTCTGGACACTGCGTGAGTTCCGCTGCCTGTTCATTGGTACTCTGACCCATGGATACATAGCTCGAAGACATGGTTCCAGTTTGATGACGAGGTTGTCACAAAGATCGATTTTCTCGGAGAGAAAAGGTACACTACGAAAGATGTGGATGTCCTGAATGATAGTGGGACCACCAAAAAGTGTGCATCTCTCCCAGACATTGTTTGGAGTCCCTCATGTTTCCACTCTATGGCAGGGGTTCCAATCAGTCACGCGCCCGTTCCGCGAAGAAGCGGAGGATCGAAGACAGTGAAGATGAGATTGTCGAGTACGTGATGCGTCCACCATTCTCAAACTCCCGTCTTATTATGTCTCGCCCATCCTTCAGATTACCGGCCCCCACGGAAACCAAAGTTTCCTTGCCCGGTAAGACCCCGGAAGGGTGCGTAATGCAGGACAGTTATCTATGGCATATGATGCGCTCACCTATTTTATTTTATTTTTAAAATAGCGAAATCTTCTCGTCGAGGGACGCCTATATGCTTATTTATGCTCGGAAGGAAGATGGACTGTCGACTGCCAACCATGCGCCCACCCCAAATCTGTCCGAAAGCACCCCGGAAACCAACTCTTCTTCCGATTTCATTAACGGTGTGTCTGGACCCTCCTCCGTCAAGGTCCAAAATGTTTCGGACCCGGCTACCCTCATTCCACCTCAACGCGCACGAGACATGGTCCAAGCCCTCAATGCAAGGCACGACGAAGCCTGCGAAATCTACTTGCGAAGGTATGCCCCCAAATTTAATTTCCCACACATGCATGGAGATGATGTGATCTCGGACCAGAGAAAAGGAGGTCAGGGAACAGTTCGCGGAATTGAGAGAATGGATGCGGAGTATATACACGCATTGGCACGTCGCATCCGTCGAAGAGGTAAGTCTGTGGGGCCACCGTGGGGAAGAAAATCCGGGGATACATATACGTCATCTGGTTCACAATTTCCTAATTCGTTTATAGGACGCTGTGGTGGTCAGCAGACAAGCTCTCGAGAAATGGCTAGAGAAACCGTTTGTAATGCCCGAGGAGAACAAGTCACGTTCCCAATCTGTTTCAGGCGAAGCTGAGCTCGAAGTCGTGCCAATTCCTGACCTTCTGTGTAGCCATGGCATGCTCCATCCGAACAAGGCCAGTAACATGAAGCGCATGTCGAAGGTAAATGAGACTCCTTGCGTGTCGTGTTTTGCTGAGAATAACCCCTCGTGCAGGAAGCATGCGAGAAGCTCTCTCTTCGCGAGGATATCGGTCGTGTACACAGCCCACGAGATGTCTGTGAAACGTGTGTCAAGGAGTCTTTCATAGGTCAGCTGCACAGTGATGATTGCAGCCTTGCCAACTCATCCTCATTTTTCACAGAGCGACTCTACCAGATTAAGCATCCGCGTTTAGTTGCCCAGTTTGATGAAGTGTGTGATGCACAGCAAGGGGAGCCGGGATACTGGATCTCGAAAGCCTGGCTGAAAGGTATTCTGACTTATTTCATCA
This sequence comes from Rossbeevera pachydermis, assembly GCA_038090155.1. NCBI lineage: Eukaryota > Fungi > Basidiomycota > Agaricomycetes > Boletales > Boletaceae > Leccinum > Leccinum pachyderme. The sequence goes on from JBBPME010000322.1 coordinate 23,662, forward strand.
CCATCAGTTCACGCCACTGACTGTGACATCCGCCTGCCCGGTGGCATGCGTAGGCTGGAGAGTTCAGAAGCCCAGGATGCACGTACCATTGCATGGTGACCCTTCTCCTGATTCTGCGGAGTTTCGAGGACACGTGCGCTGTGAACATGATCGATTGTCGCTCGTGTCGACTGCGCGTCGAAGTATATCCTCACAGGTGAGGAGCGTGGTTGTTAAGAATAAATAATCAACAATCAACTGATTGGCATTGATTTCTAATCAGTCATGTGAGATACTGAAGGGCCTGTTCCCCGATTGGGTGCCACTATCAACGAATGAAGAGCCTTGTGCTATTTGCGAGGCGTACATTCACAGCTCAAAAGAGGATAAGCGCGAGCTACGGAAAAAAGCTGAAGACGAAAAGGTAAGCCGCAGTATATCTGCTCACCCAACCGACAACCTTCCTCCATTTCATGAATTCATTGTGCGTACCCGATAGGCACGATTACGACATATGCACGATAACGCACTAATAGGAAATACCCTTTTGCTCGAAAACGTTCAATGCGCGGTGCTTCCAGCTGACTTTGTCCGATTATGGAGAAAGTGGCTGAGTCGGCCGGCCGAAATCCCTCGACCGGATAGAGTGGACACATCACCGCTCCTTTGCCAGCACGGCCGCCTGGTGTTCGACCCTAACGCTCCGAACGACTGGGACAGTGATGTAGCACTCATCCAAATGAGCGAATGGCTTATCTTGCAAGAACAGTAAGCTTTTTTTCGCTCTATCGCCCCATGACTTGTATTTTCCTTCCCGACCTCATGTTGTCCGAACCTGACTCCCCGAAATGTGCGCATGCTGACGCGTGTTCTCGACAGATACAGTTGTGGGCCCCCGGTGGCTGTTGAGAAGAAGTTTGTCGAAGATTCTATGGGCGTAGTGGATACGAAATTTGTGCATGACACGCCCGTTTGTCACGATTGCCGTTTAAAACGGTAAGTTATGCCCCGCTCGAATCCCGTATCAGGGTCGAACGAACCATTCCCCCTTTGCGATTGCTATCCTCTTTTTTTTTTCTTCTTCTTCTTCTCGTTTCTTCTTGTTGCCTCCTTTCTCTCTCTTTTTTTATGGTTTTCTGACAGCAAGTTCCGTTCCATGAACTAGACGCCGCGATTACGACCTCACCGACATCACCGTGCGATTCTTGAGTTCAAAACATGTTACCGGCGGTGAACAACAACAAACCGTCGAGGGCGTAGCACAGCGCGGCAGCCATCAGCAACAACCACAACAGCAACCACAACAGCAACAGCAACAACAGCACGTTTCGAAAACAGAGTCTGGACCTCGCACGACGGGCGGAACGAGGCAATCTAAACGCATTCGCCAAGGCAGGGACGGCAAACGCGAGCATGCGCACACGCGGTTGAGCATATCGAAATCGACGACCGTCAAGGACATCAAGGTTCAGGTTCGTAATAATAATAATAATAATAATAATATAGACCCATACTCCTCCCTACTTTTCCCCCTGTCTCTTTTAAC
>JBBPME010000323.1:0-24888 GCA_038090155.1 Rossbeevera pachydermis
ACGTCGGATATCTGTGGAGACTGTCAGATTAGCTCACAATGTCATCAATGACAGCACCCACCTATTTCCCACCGTGCTCGCTCACTATCGGTCCTCGTGACCACCGGTAGCTCGTTCTGCATCTGGACGAAACATTTAATTGCTTCGGTCACAAGGCGGTCTCCTTCCATAATATTACAGATGGTCTGATAAATGCGGAATCTGGACACCTCGAACTTGGAGGGACGGGAGTCATTATACAGTTCCACGATATCCGGTAAATCATACCTTGGCTGCAGCGTCTAATATCTCTTCAGCTGAGTGACTCAATAACATTGTTCTTGTCCACCCGACCAGCACAGAATCCAGCGGCATGGGAGTTAGAGACAATACAATAGAGTAGGCCTCCAGCGTTTTGTCGGTCGATGCATCATTTCCAATCATTTGAAGCCTTGATATACACTGATTCGTGAACTCTAAACACATGATTTAAATAGTCTGCACTGCGACATGAAGCAAAAACCCACTATCGAGCCAATCTACGAGCAGCTTGCTTTCGCCTAGATCGCTGCCCATGGTATTTTTAATCTCGAGGAGAGAGCGTGCTGCTTCGCATATTCGGTGGCGATCAAATAGGTCTTCGCATTCATGCTTCTTCTCGTATGCACGAATAACGTACATTAGGTTGTCTGCCTTCTGATTGGCCGCGCGGAGAGCAATGTCGGACGCAGCAAGTTCATTGCGGATAGACACAATTGAGTTCTGTTCTTGGGTATGAAGGTCTGTACGTAGTGACCCGATGGTTTCTCCGAGTTGGACAATTTTGCTTCCTAATAAAGGTGAGTGTCCATAGGGCGAAAGTCAGGATGGCGAGAACGCACTCGACATTTCATCCTGTATTTGCATATTTGTCAGCGACCGAGTGGCCACCTTCAGCTTATCTTCCTTCTCGTCGAGTTGATCGCGGAGGTCTTGCACAGTCTGTTCGAGTAACGCGATTCTGCTATCTAATCGAACAACTATTAGCATAAAAGCACACAGACAAGGGCTGGAAGAACGCACCCGAGCTTTCATCTTGTCCGTGCGTACGTCCGTCGGGCCAATCCTGTTCCAAATCGGCTATACGCTGCGATGAGGAATACCGGTTGTCCGGGCTTGTGTCGCGACTTGCTATGGTGGCTTCAGATGATGATAGACGTCAGGACAACCCATAAATTTACCTTCGTGTGCGAGTTCCGTAGCTCCTACGTATGTTTGACGCTGCTCGAACATCTATTATATTTAAGAGGTGAACACATTCGTTTCAATTTGAATCAACGCATGTACTTACATCCCGCAGATTACGGAACGTTATGTTCTTGTCACCCGTAACCACCATATCGTAGTTTTCTGAGATAGCCATGGACCACACGAGATGGGGGTAGCGAATGATAGGTCCTATTCGCAGATGCGTTGCAGTATCCCAGAAAGAGACCGAAGAGTTGGCAGAGATCGCTACGCATGTGTCGTTGCATGCGAGTGTAATGCAGCATGGTGAATTTTTAGTGTGAATGGACCATTGCAAGAGCGCCGTCTTCGAGGACATGTCCAGACAGTGTACATTGCCATCGCGAGACAAGGTAAATAGCTGCTTTCCATCGCTCGTCCAGGCAAGGGATCTGTTGAATAATGAGCCGACCTGGATCTTAAAGTTCATGAGGAGAGAGCCGTCTCGACTGTCATAAATCCGAATAGATTCGAGTGAACAAGTGGCGGTCGCAATGAGTTTCCCATCGGGAGAGAACCTAACCCCGGCCACTTCAAAGTCATGCTTCAGAAGGCGGTGTAAATGTCTGCCGGATGAAAGGGACCAGATAGACACTGTCCAGTCGCGCGATCCACTTGCGATTCTCGCAGAATCTGACGAGATGTCAACCGCATACACTGGCTCGCTGTGAGCTTGGATCTCGATCACCTTCGCTAGGTTCACTGTGCTCCACACAACAACTCTGCCATCCCTCATGCCACCTGCGACCCAATTGTCGTCTCGTGATACGACGAGGTCGAACACGGTACTTCCAACGTCCATTGGCATGATTTCTTCCGTGCCATCTTCCACTCGCCATTGTCGGATCTTCCTATCTCTTCCGCTGCTTACGACTTGCTTCCCGCCAGCGAGGAAAGCAACAGAATACATCTCATCCGAATGATCGAGTTCGACCACTGGATTTCCTTCCGTTTGGTCAACCGTGGTGATACTGCTGGAGGATTTGCCACTGTTATCGCTCGATTCTAAGTCTTGATCAATATTCCACCTTTATTGACCTCGTGTTCGTCACCTTTGGCTCTGTTCAGCCGATCGCTGCTAACAGATCTGTTTTCTCTCCGACCAGCCTCTAGATTTTTGTTTTCGTCAATGTTAGTACAAATCGAATGTCAGTCAACTTGCTCACCGCTACTGCTACTGCTACTGCTCTCGTTCTTGTGCTTCAAGCGTGTCTTGAAAAACATGCTGCAGTGGGAAGATGACTATCTGTGTGAAATTGGCGCCTTTAAATTGGACTCTCACGCACAAACATATATATCTACCACCGGGCGCTTGTCAGGTGCTGCTCTGCCACGGTGATCATGCTACATCATGTTGAAGCTTCGAAGACAATCATGTCAATTTAGCCACTATCTTCAGTGCTCACGGGGACTCTAGGGACGTGCGTGAGTGGGGAACTTGCCTCACGCTGATAGCCAAGCTTGCAGTGTCTGCGTCTATTTTTGAATATTTGAATCTGATTCGGAATGGCAGACAGCCTTACGTTGCAGTTCATCGCTTTACTTTGCAATTGCTCGTATGTCTACATCGAGAGTTCTACTCGCGACTCAACTAAATCGATCATCGATCACCTCCCAGTCAGACTTCAAATTTTCGGAGTACGAGTTTTGTGCGGACCACCTAGTCGGACACTTTACATTCAAACCGCTATGTCTAGTACAGAATTTACAGGCTCCACGTATCATGGCAAAAGCAAGCAAAAATAAATTCATCATCTATGTGCGAAACAAGGGCACAAATCTCAAACGCCACGAGCCTCTAGACGACCCCTGAATAATCTCTGGAACATAGAAACGTGTTCGAGGTTCATCAGCGTATAATGTTCCCCGGGGACCTCAGTGTACACCGGCTCCCTGCAGCTAAACTCTGACCACCGTTTGAGTTGCTTGTTCAACCATTCTTCTTTAGCCCCTCGGAGCGGGATAGAATAGAATACGTCCACTGCGGCTAAAATATATCCGACAAATAAACAGCGAGCTCGGTAGACATAACAAGTGACGACTTACAAACTGAGCCGGTCGGGTCATATTGCTTGCCACACTCAATGAGAGATCCCGCAAGATCGACCCAATGCGCGAACACCTCGGGAATGAGTAGCAACTCGGCAAGCCGCTCTGCAGGAGACATTTTCCATACTACCTTCACCTGTTCCTCGCGAGACAGAGGGCGCAACAGCGGCGCGAGCTTGGTCGCGTCATGTTTCGACACAAGTCCCAGAAAGTACGATAGGTTGAGCATTCCGCCTGTCCGGTCTATCTCGCACATCCGGTCCGCAATCATCGGGGGAATGTTGATCAGTCCAACAAAATTGACTTTATCTCCCATCGCCTCAAGCCGCTTCGTGATCTCGAAGGCAACCACCCCACCGTACGAGTAGCCCGCAATGGCGTATGGACCGTGAGGTTGAGTCCGCTTGACGGCCGAGGCATAGGAAGAAACCATCTCGTCCATAGAGGTAAAGAATGGCTGGCCTGGGTCAAAACCTCGAGCACGGAGTGCATAAAAGGGCCGCTCGTTCTGGAAATACTTGGCAAGGTTCACGAAGATGAGAACTTCACCCACACCAGGGTGAACCATGAAAATAGGCGTCTTGTTGCCAGTGAGGTTGAGAGCCACGATGGGGTCATAGTCTTCCGAATCGACGCTTTTCGACTTGAGTGCATCGATGTAGTTGGCCAGATTTGACACCACAGGACGCTTTAGAATCTGGACAGCTGGGATGTCAACGATGTTGAATGCAGATTCAGCCTCTCTCTTGAGACGGATGATGTCAATCGACGTGCCGCCGTATTCAAAGAAGTTATCCGTGGAGGAGACGCCCTCAACGTCTAGGTTAAAGATGTCGGCGTAGATACGTGCAAGTGCCTGTTCTGTCTCGCTTGCAGGTGCAACAAAGGAGACTCCGCTTACCGTGCCAAGCAACTGCTCAGCACGGGAAATGTGCCCAGACAACTCACCCTGCTCGAACCGAGACATAAGACGAGCGCGCGAAAGCTTTCCGAGCGTAGTCTTCTCCATTTGGTCGAGAGGGATAGGAATGATGAACTGTGGAGGAAGCGTAATCATCTTGACGGAAATATCGCGCAGCGCACTATGAGTTTTAGCCAACGTGGCCGAGGTGTCCTTCCCGTACAAGTCGAAAGTGGGAGAGTAGAAGATAACGAATCCTTCGGTTTGATTTCCAGGACCACGGTAAGGTGCAGCAGTAAGAAAGGAATAGGCCACGCTTTCCACCGTTTGGAGATGAGTTTCGAGTTCTGTAACGCTGTATGAGACACCATGAACGATGATAGTGTCCTTTATGCGCCCAGTGAGTCTCAGGGAGCCGTTTTCAATGATCCCAATATCACCCGTCCGATACCAACCCTCCTCGACGAACGACGACTCAGTCGCCTGTATGTTGTTGTAGTACCGAACGAACACCATGGGTCCACGAATCTGAAGCTCTCCGTTCTCTCCATCTGGAAGGACGGTGGCGCCATCAATATGACTAACAATGCGCATCTCGCATCCCGAAATTGGAGCTCCGAGCTCTAAGAACTCAAACTTGGGTTCTGAAGCATAGATATCTGCGGGATTGCAGGTACATCCAGCACTGCAAAAAACGCGTTAGGGAATCGTGTAATGTTAAAATATACGCTGCTCACCAAGTCTCAGTCATACCAAAAGCAGGAGAGATGACAAACGATAGTCGAGAGGGGTCCCGGGAAAGTCTCTTGAGTGTAGCGACAAATGCCTTTGCAGTCGATGAAACGACTGCCTCACCACCACTGTTGACGCGCCTAATGGAAGACAAGTCGAAGGTCCCAAATAGATCAATCCTCTTTTCCAGATCGCGAGTGAGCTTGGCGAGGAGGAAGTTGGGTGCAAAGGTAAGACTGATCGATTTTTCTTCGATTAGCTGAATGTAGCGGAGGGGATCAGACACAACGACAGAAGCATGCACGTGGACCTGAGATGCGCCGAATAGCATTGGAGTAAGGTGCATCTCCAGCGATCCAGCAACATGGTCGAAACCAACCCCTGTCGATTACATGTGTAAAACTGAAGCAGCTGCTAAAACAGAACAGAGAGGTCTCACAATTCATGATGGTGGAATCTGAAGTTAATCTGTAAGCAGCACCTTTGGAAGCACAAGCGGCCAGGATGGTTCTGTGAGTGTGGACGACTACTTTGGAGAACCCGGACGATCCAGAGGTTAGGAAGAAAATAGCTTCGTCGTCGGGCCGAATAGTGCGAGCAACCCAGTCAGCCGAAACACTGTACTGGTTAGATGCGATTCGAAGCTCGGAAAGGAGGTGGATCTCCAGCCCAGGAATAGATCTTAGTTGATCTATACAGACCTCATTAGTGAGCCAGACAGTCGAGCCAGTGACGTTAGTGATATGGGAAACGTGGGCTTCCTTGTGGGACTTTTGTGCACTAAGAGCGGGCTGGAGACATGGAACGTAACCAGCGATAAGACAAGCCCAAATGGCAACCATATTTTCCTCGTGTTCGGTCAAGTAGATAAGAAAAATAGAGCCAAAAGGTCGTTTCAATTCCAGGAGTGCCCGAGCGAGATTACGCACGGCCCGGTTGAGCGAACTATATGACGTTGTATGAATTGATGAATCATGAGGAGAGGAAGTGATGAAGCTGAGCTCTGCTAAGGGGTATCGCTTAGCCGAATAAGCCAGGAGGTCAGTCAGAGTAGCCGTGGAGTGAGGAGGGCTTGGTAAATGAAGGAAAGCCTTGAGAGCCGAGAGGATACCACGAGGATTAGTTAGAGTTGCAATCAGCGCCATAGATGGGGGAGGAGGGGCTAAGGAGTTGACGGGAAAGAATTATTCATCCTATAAGAAGGAATGTCAGAAACACCGGGAAAACATACATACCGAAATTTATACGGCAAGAGGAGAAGAGATACAGCCATGCACGGGAAGATGGGAAAATGCGATCACTTTACACCCACCCGCCATCTCTGCCCCGAATGACCATGTCCATGCACGGATCAGCGATAGCCGCACCCACCACATTCCTCGTCGTCTTCCTCGTGCGCCGGCAACGCTCATACATTACCCACGTGAAGTACCACAACTTCCATGCGCATGCACACATACCCCTTTGCAAAACCGCAGATAGCCATGTGTTTGTGCTCGAATGTCTGGTGCACGCGAGCATAGGCCGCACTCGAAACACAGAGGAAAAGAATATAGCTCGTGGGTAAAAAGACGATGCAGAGCACGTCCTGGGAAGAAGTTCTTCAGCGAAAGTGGAGTACACTATCACAAAATTGCGAAGACTTGAGGGCAGTGCCAGAATCTGCTTGAAGGGTGAAAAGAATGAAAAGAATAAGCGGATGGGAAAATTCTATCGGCAACTCGCAGCACGGGTTGACTGGCCCTGCAGATGGTAAATGAACTAGAACTGACTCGGAGCCCAATGCTTGGCCTGAGGAGTGGTGGGTAAGCATCTTTGGTCAACATTGTCGGCTGAGCGCTCCAATATCCGACTCTACGACCACTTTTCAAGTTCTAGCGTGGCATCAAGCCGTCTTCCTTGCCTTCTTCCTCTCCATCTTCACGCCGCGGACACGTCGTGGGATAGCTTCCCAATGGACAAAAGGCTGAGACAGTGAACTGTTGAGGCAATTCATCTGGCTCCTCGGATTGATTCTCGTTAGGAAGAAGTGACTGGAAGAGCTTAACAATGGTCAGTCCGCAGCTATATTGTAGTTGCATCATGGGCGCTAAGTTATCTCGTTGCAATCATGGCTTTTGCTTTACGATCAAGTGCGAGATGCAAGTTCAAGAGCAAAGTGCGTACCGAGGGCCTGGGAATATGCTAGAGTAGTCCCTGGCCTCGGTACGATTACCGGATGGATGGGATGTTGTCTTACCTGATACCAAGAAAGATAAGCATCGGAGTCTCCGAGTTGTGGGATTATCGGTGTTTGAAATCTTGGATTTGATTTGTCCGTAAAATTTCTCAAGCGTGACTTCTTCGTTTTTTCATACTCCAACCCGAAAGACGCAAAAGTCCTTAGATATGCTCTGGTATGTGCTTTGCTAAGGGGACATGTACCCATCCAACCACCCATTAATTGCTCATTAGTTCAGGGATCATCTCATGTACACGCGTGGACCATTGACCAACCTACTGCCGGCTGTTACTGTTTGAAAACATATTGTTTTTAGTGACAAGAACGACTGCTTTGACTGCTACTGAGCTGCCTGACACTGTCTGCCCTTTATTCACTACGCTATCCCATCACTTCCATGGATAGCGGATAGGGGAACAAGGGCAAATAATAATTCACCAATTTCGGTATTTCATCCAGAGCGAAGTGTGTTGTTTCTGTCTCTCTTGCTCCTTGGTAGATATTGGAACAGCTTCGTTTTCAATATTGTAGAACGATAACGATGTGGAGTCGGAATGCTCAATGAACTAGTTTGTTGGCGTATGCGCTCAGGACTCCTAGGACGGGTGGTTGTTGGCGTTGCGCTCCGACAAATACTAGTGGATTGTTGTCGCTCACTCAGGTGAAAACTCGCTCTCGCCTGGACAAGCGACAGTAACGACTAGTCGCAGGGAGATAATGGAAATGACCCAGCGTGTGAACGGCTCTGCACACCGCTGCCTGCCCCGAACACTGAGTTTTATCTCAAGTTGTCCGTGGCGATATCACACGCGTCCTGGGCTCAAATATACCTTCCTTCAAACCTTAACTCATGTCGATGATCGAGCGCGTGATTCTCATGGATTATCTGCCAGTTGGAACTTGATTGCTACCTGAGCCGTGCTGGAGGGGCTGTGGTCAGGGTGCTGCTGGCCCCTGACCTAAGGACTTTCATAGGCACACCCAATGGCGCATTCTGGAAAGTCGTTCATGCTTCCAATCCTCATTATGACCCTCTCCTTCGAGCACGTTACCGCATGTAGAGGTGCCAGGTGTGGTGTCTGAGAGTAGATTGAATGTGTCGTACCTCTGCTCAATACTCCTTGTGTCAACTAGTACGTCAACTGTGCGATTCGTCTAAGCAAACAGGAAACAGACGCAAGTAAGTCTCAGCTCCTTCCCTGCGACTTGAAGTTTGCACTTTGTGGCCTGTATTGATCGACTACGCGACGGGAGAGGGCAAGCTCGTGGCGGAGTCCTCGAATGGTTTCTTCGAGGTGAGCAATCTCGTGCGCTAATTAAACGCGACCATTAACAAGGAGTGATTTAGGGTGGCGAAAACATACTCGATATCTCGTCCTTTATACGAAGGACCTCAATAGTTTTGTTGAGGCTATCTTCATTCTGACATGAAGTGCACTCCGATGTAGCAAGCTGGTTACGGAGTTCTCGGACAGCTTCTTCGATGTTCCTAATTTTCTCCGCTGAAGAGGATCCACGTGTGTCAGTACAGCAACAGAGCCGAGAAACCAATAAACGCACTCGCGTGTGCGCGCTGGCCACAAAAGGGCTGTGTACTAGGACCTTTGATACCTACTTTTGCATCTTCCTTGTCAAGAGCTTGCTGCTCATCGGGTATAGATCGTTGTGTTCACGAAGGTATGTTATAATCAGAGAGTGACCCCGCGGGCTCTTCAACGTATATACACTCACTTCTTCGCTACCCTGTAATGGTAGGACACTATGTAGATTGCGGAGGGTAATTTTCATCTCGCCTGTAGTCACAACGTCGTAGTCCGCCGAGATGGCCATAGACCAAACAGGATCGGGATGATAAATAACGGGCCCGATTTGCCGATGTGTCTTGGCATCCCAGAACGAGACCGACGAGTCGGCTGAAGCTGCAATGAGTGTCCTATTCCCATTGCATGCCATTGTAATACATTGTGGATTTTCATCGTTGTGAATGGCCCATGTAGAAATCGTTGTCTCAAGGAACACGTCCAGACAGTGGATGCCCTTGTGAGACAAGGCAAACAGTCGACTTTCATCACCCGGAGTCCAGGCAAGGGATCGGTTCAGGGATGAACAAACTTGGATTGGGAAATCGGCATGGAGGGCGCCGTTGTAACTGTCGTAAACCCGAACAGATTGTGCGGAAGTGGCCGTGGCGACGAATTGTCCGTCGAGAGAGAACTTGGTAGCGACCACCCTGTGGTCGTGTTTCAAGGAGATGAATAGCCCACTAAACAAATGAGACCTGACAAAGACATTCATGTCATCCGACCCGCTTGCGATCCTTGTCCCTTCGGGAGAGAAGTCTACCGCATTCACCCCAAACCTGGGATCCTGTGCCAGGAACTGGATCATCATTTTCTCGTTTGTTGCATTCCATATCATTACACCCTTGTTCCTCGTCCCACATGCGACCAACTTCAAGCTGGGGCCATTTGTTGACACTGCAACATCGAGAACAGGACTTTCAGCATCCATTGGTGCCGCAACCTCCGGGCAACTTGAATCTTCCACTCGCCATCGTCGAATTTTTCCATCCTGGCCTCCGGTTACGAAGTGCTTCCCATCAGCAAAAAACGCGACCGCATTGATGACATCTCGACAATCGATCACGATCGGCTTTGCCTTACAGGGATCGTTATGAGAGGAGTTGCCATATCCGCTCGGTTCTGTAGCCCGCACTGGCATCAGCATGGCCCTTTCAATGACTCGGTCTCATCACCTTCTATCGATGCTGCTCTAATACTCTGTAGGTTATTAGGGGAGAACGGTTTGCTTCCTCTCTGACCAAACTCTTTAGCTCTCTTCAGCACCATTTATCGCTGGATTTTATCCTTGTTACTCACCGTGCTTAGTCCTCGAACGTCGACCACGAACCATCTGTCAACGGCTACTGCCAGTGTGGAGGGAGAGAATGTGCATACCCTTCTTGGAAATTAGATCTCACGAATACATTTTATCGAACTCACTTTTCCGCCTTGGGTCCCGTACCCCGTATGTAATACACCCTTCGGTATCTCGGTTTCCTAAGGTTCTATACACGACATGACCTCCCCAGCCCTCATCGAGCGGGCCCAAGGCCCCCAACGCGGGCGCCTTCCTTGTCAACGCCCACCGCCCGCTGCATACGCAATGGATCTCATCTTGCTTTATGAACACACGTCCACTGGTACCATGCGTGATGTTGTTATGATTCCGAGTCAGAAATCCAGAGGGGAGGAAGATAATCGGTTTTATTTGGAGTGTTCGACAATATTACAAAGTTCAAGCGCTCAAGGTCGTATGCAAAAGTGTAAACAAATGGAATCTCATTTAGTGACGTACCTGTGAACATTACTATACTTTCTAACGAAACAAATTTCATTAGCGTCTGACAGTTGCAACACAATTTTTATTGCCTCTCGATGCTCCACCGACTTAATAAAACGGGGTGAAAATGAAAGGACAAGGTCGACACCCAAGAAGGAACAATATCGTGAGGGGGAGTTCGACGCTAAGGCTCAGCCGTTCCTACTGCTAACAAAAAAAGGTATGGGGAAATGAGAGCGCAGAGTCAACGCGCATATTGCTTCGATACTGACCAACGGTCTGGTTCAAGATTGAGAAATTGCATCGTACCAGCTTGCAAAAAAAAAAAAAAGCGGACATAGGCAAAGGTAATAACAAAAAGAGAAAAAAAAGGGTGGCCATAGGAGGGTATGAAATAAGGATGAGAGCGCCAAAGGTATCAATATCATCCAAAACGTCGGACGAAAAATACAGGTGGGAAGAGGGAGCAGAGAGGACATCATTCAAGAAGGCAGGGATATAGAAGCATATCCAACACCGCCGAGATATACAATTTCTTAGTTGGAGACAGACGCCACTGGAACGAGTGTATACTGGAAGAGAAATATCAGGGATGACTGGGCAATGGGAGACATTTGGGACAGTATCACCATTCGACTTCTAGCCGGCAAGGCCAGCGTAAGGATCCATGTTAGCGTATGATGAGGTGTACCTCTTTTCCGCGTCCGGTGTATGGGTGTAGCTCGCACGAACAGCGGCTCCGGAAGAAGGTTCAGGAACAGAAGGCGTGGGACTATAGAGAGTCCTCATAGATGTTCCATGGACACTCAGAGTGCGTGCAGGGAAAGCGATCGGGGAGGTAGGAGGTGACGTCATCTTGCGTGTGGCGTATGCTCGCAACATGTCGTCGGGAGACAAAGTGTGGTCAGGCATTGGAATCATGCCAGATGCAGGGGATGCAGGTTCAGGTGCAGGGTGTACAGGGAACGGTGGCATGGGGAGGTCGACACTTTTCTTGGGAGGTAGAAGGTAGTCGTCTCCAGTCCCTTCCTCCTCGCCAGTGCGCATCACTAGGCACTGCGTGAGTATCACTGAAAGTCGAACATGGAATGCACTTACTAGAGAGCGACGGCAAAATTTCATCCATATTGGAAAGTGTCTCCTCATTGCTGTCACTTGCCAGGTGCGCCTGAATGTCTTCTGCCGTCAAAGAAAATGCACCCTTAGTCTGAACGGGAGAAATTTCGTCATCATTCTGAGTTGGCGAAGTGGGGAAGGGGAGCGGGGGGATGTACGAGGACGCCCGAGAGGAGCGGAGGGTACGACTGGTCGCTGTCATACGACGCGATTCCATCGATGGATGGACATCAGCTGCGAACGATACCCTGGAGATACGGTCACCAAATGCTGAAGTACGAATACCCGGACGGAGTTGACTCAGTGGAGTTGCATCCATGGACAGTTTCTCCAAAGTCGCGGAGTCACCCTCTACAGCGAAGGCACTGCTAGTGGGACGGATAGCACCAAAAGCAAAAGCAGAGGATCGGTTCCCTGTAGTCGAAACAGCAATACTATTGCGAATTGCGGCCGTAGCGCCAGCGGCTGTGATCGATGTCCAATCTGTAGAGATGGTCGACATACGTTTATCGATAGCCTCGGAGTACCGTCTGCGTTTCTCTTTACCCTTGGCGCGGCTCTTCCTGATGTAGAAGTAAACGCCAAGGGCAATGAAAATGAGGGGAATGAGCACCCCTGCCGCAGCTTTGCCTCTTGAGAGCGAACCGTTAGTAGGAAAATTATTGACATATGTGACAGTATTTGGGGTGTTCTTGTTGGCATTGGCGGGGGTGGAACCGTCAGCAGGAGCGGTGTAAGTAGCAGAGAATATGGGTCCAGCGGGGAGAGGGCTAAGGAAAGGCTGTGAACCAGATGTGACGATGGAAAGCTGAAGTGGGATAGAGGATGTATCGTTCCACCAGCTGGGGTGGAGTGTCGTCTCGTAGCTTCCCAAGGCAAAGTTGACGTTCTGCCATTCATGAATGCGGGTGTTGGTGAGGGTCGGGGCAATCAGATAGATATCGACGGCGGAGGTGTTGGGCAGACAGGATGTATCCCAGGAGATATTCAGAGGATTGGAACTCGAGATAGTCATTCCTGATGTAGGGTGGGTGTAAAATCCACCAGTCGCACAGGCTGGAAAGGAACCCATTACGAGGGGGAGGTAAATGGATGAATCTGCCACGTACAATCGCGCTTGGTATGGGCGTGATGGGCACCATGAACACGTCTGAAGCCTCTCTTATTCATGTCGACAAGTATGAATGACTGGAAACGAAGGAGAAGAAAAGAGCGACTCCGCAACGGAGGAGGAAGGAATGAAACGAAAGGAATGAAAGGTAAAACTTTGCTAAGCACTGGACGACGACGACGACCGTGACGACGACCTCTCAACCGAATTCAAACTCAGTCAGGCTTGGCATCTGTCACACATTTTGTGCTTGGCGGGAAGATGAATTATTTATTTCGTTTGTACATGCATGGCCAGAAGTTGCTTGTGAAGAGTTGGCAACACATTCGACAGTCGTAGCTTTAGATAGCACCGCGGCTCCGATAAGCTAGTAGTGCATGCACCACACCAGAGACATACCATGGCTAACCAGCGAACTGAAACGCTCCTTAAAGCAGATATGCCTGAGGTGAGCAGTTCTGATGATCAAACAATCTCTGGACGTTATCTTCTCTATGCTCAGTTAACCGGTACATTGAATGACATCCACAGGCCTACAAGTATGATTTTCACTCATAACGGCAGTTCTCACCTCCGTGAATGGCCGGAAATGGCTTCCGACTTGCACGATGAAGTGACAGAACGTGAGGAAAGCTTGGTGGAAACCGTCATCCCCATCGTGAGTTCGTAACCAAGCTGACAACGAACTGAAGTATGTACGGCTGCGACGAAGTTAGCCTTCCCTTCGCAATTAATTAGGAGCTCCTGCTTAAACATCACCGGCGATCATTATGGCCGCACTGGTTGGAAGAGGCGTTCTGTTCCTGCACATCGATTCCCGGTTGGTAACGTGGTATTTCCCTAGCTGCTCACATGATCAATTTTATTATGGGTGGTGAGTAATTTCTTGATCGCTGTCACTTACTTTTGCTTTTCTTTCATCTAACTTGGAGTCTTGCCTCATGATTTTTCGAGGGCGCTTTTCTTCGACACATTGAATTTAATTTTGCTCAGAAAAGTCCAGAGACACCAAGGCGTCCTTCGAAAAATAGAAATCACGCGATATCGTAAGGAACTTCTTCGACTTGCAATGCATCAATATCGATAGACACTTGCAAATGATGAGCGCTTGCAACGTCGGGATATGTGTGCTGTATTTAAAGTTAACCTGCTCCAGAGCAATTCAGTGCCGGTATTCTTCGGGAAACACGTATATCCTCTAAGTTACATACCGTAACTCAGATCTGACCGACTCGACGAACCACGCCCACATCGTTGTGGTGTTTGCCATTGCTCCAGACACAGCGTACTGTTGTCAGGAGAGTCTGGATGTTCAGAATGGGTATGATCAACAAGTAAATAATAACTACGAAACGAACTAGCACTACAGATAGTAGATCAATCAGCATATGCAGGAGGTGGATGTAAGGGCAACATGTCGATATTTTGGTTCGAACTGTGCAGATTGTAGAGACGAGCCACCTCGTTCCTGAGAAGTTCGACCTGTTCGACTAGATCAGTACTACTACCATCACTAGAAGTTGTGATGGAGCGAGGTCGATTTTCTGGAGGGGGCTGTTCCAGGTTTACAGATAACGTTTTCCCTTTTATTCGTGGTGCAGGCTGGATGCAAACCCGTTCAGGTGAGTCAATCACACAGCGATTCGACAAGCTTACCTCCTGGTACGTAGTAAATGGCTCCACTTGAGCCCCTGGTTGCGCTGAGGACCGGCCTTTGTCACGCTTCTTCTTTCTTTGACAACATATTAAAGTGGCAGACACCATCAAAAGGAAGGAGATCCCTCCTACTGCACCACCGACAATGGGCGATAGTGCTCCATGAGTGGCTGAAAAAAATTGAGATGGTGATGTGGAAATGGCAGTGGTGATCATTGCTGTGATTGTTGAGATTGAGCCAGACTCGGAGATCGACGCGTCCAAGTTTGCACTGCCAGAACCACTAGTGTCACAGTCCAGTTCGAACACTATAAACAACAAAGGGACACACCTATATATAAAGTAATCAAAGAATATCAATATAGATGAACCCAACTCAGTGGAGGCTAGCACCGTCATATTATGCCGACCGAAAGGTAAGTTATCGTTGACATAAATCGGCACGTTATAGCGGTAGAGGTCATTGACCGTGTTATCTGGGGCGCTTTGATACGAGCCCACGATCACGCCATCTAGAATAAAGGAAACCAGCGTGCGCCGAACCAGCCAGGCAAGAGTAGCGTTGTTTGGAACAATGCAGAACACATATAGCGCACTTCCTGACATACCGGTGACCAGTCAAGCGTCAGGGGAACTCGTGTTTGATATTTCGGGGCGCACCTGTGAATGTGAGCTCGATTGACGGCTGATTTTGCACAGTACCATTGGGAGGTGGATCGATGCTCAGTTCGTGCCATGTGCCATTATATGTCCGATAGTAATCTGGCTTTGGAATGTGACACTGCGGGCAGTGGCTTCCTCCACTAATCTGCCAACTCGACGGAGGGAAGTATTGGGGTATTGTAGGGCCTGTTGATACTGCATCATCAATAGTTATGTTTTGAAGTGCCGCAAGAGCGAAGCCGGTGAGAAGGACGAAATAGACATGGATCCGTACAAAGAGTAGTTTAAATGGTGTCATGGGTGAATGGGAGCAGTAAAATAGGCAACACAACAGGGTGTGTATATGCATAATTGTGCCGTTCTGCACTTAGCGGTATCCCAGTGTAAAATAGAAGATGAGATGGAGATGACCTGATAATCACTGTGCGGACGTCGAGTTACCTTTTGATGGAGATGGTATTCGCAGGCGTCACCTAAGAAACGAGGTATCTGATGGGGACCTGCAGTGATTTTTTTCAACGTGTGTTGAAATAACTACCCATAGTGATTGGAGCCATGTGTGTGGACGTACTTGTATAATAGTTTGCCTATTAGAAAGTCGGTATGTCAACAGCAGCTTGAGTAACATCTTACACCAAAAACAGCTAAGGGTAAGCCGGATGCATACTCTGACACATATGCTAGCGTTCGTGTTTGAAGAACACATACCGCTTAGCGGCTTAGGTCTTGTGACCATCAAGCCTCTGCATTCGAATCATGTTGAAGTTTCTGTAAGGGCCAAAGATTCAAAATTAGAATGGCTTACGTCGATGTATCAAGGACGTGATCCTTGGGGGAAATGCAGTGTATGGAGTAGTTGGCACACCGACAGTTGACGATTGATGAAGTGGGTGATGATCATCCAGTGCCAGGCCTGATAAAAAATCACTATTTCGAACTTATTCTTATTTAGCCATGCACTGCCGGCGCGGGCACTCCAACCATACCGGGAGGGTTGCCCATAGGCTCGTAATGCATAGGCTCGCAATGCATAGACCCTAATTGTGGGAAAGAAAGAATTAGGAAATTTTTTCACATTTCGTATCCTTGCATTACGAGCCTATCTACTGTAAACTGCACTGGCAGCGCACAAAGCTGCACAAAGGGAAAAAGCGCGGATGGGAATGCATGTGGGAAATGCTTACCTTACATAATGCAAGGTGCCAGTGATTACAATAATGGATCTATGTCGTGTCGATTCTACTCCATTTCAAGCAGAATCAAGCTGGGTATGATGGTAACAACTACAACTCCAAAGCGATACCTAATAGAAACTAGATCATGTACGTTCATATATTTCAACTGTCGATAAATTAACCTGTCTCGTACTTTGCACTACCAGGCTACCAGTCCAGGTCCCCAGGAAACTATTAACCGCTCAAAAGTCACGCTTCTTCTCCTCGTATGGGTTTTGGTTGCGTAAATGAAGGAGACGAGACACCTCGTGTCTTAGATGTTCAACCTGGTCCAGAAGACTAGCGGAGTTTCCGTGTGTGACGGTGGAGGGTGGATCAACGGAGACGGGTGGGCTTAGGGAGCGAGCCACTGACGAAGTATCTGCCTCCTGTCTTTGATAAAGCTAACCAATCAAATCAGATCGGTGATAATCACCAGCCTGAGAAAAGAGCATCGCATACCCAAGAATGTTTGTTTCCTTCGAGTGTTGTTACGGGAATCGCATCCAGTGAAATCGAGGACCTAAAGTATGCATTGGATTTCCTGTTCTCTTGTAGGAGAAACCGTTTCTTATGTTTCCAGTAACACGACAAGGAGAAGGCTGCGAGCACAAGTGCAGCAACTCCACCAATTGTGCCACCGATAATAGTGGCAGTGTTGTGTGCTCCTGTAACGCTTGACGCTCCTGAAGAGGGCGGCGCGGATGGCGAGCTGGTAGCATTCGAAGGAGATGGTGAGTTGGAAGCACTAGTAGAGGTAGTTGAGTCATTCGAATTGATGCTACCGGGATGGTGAGATGGCTGCGTATTACAGAATGAATGCATCATAGACCTACGTATAAACAAGGTAGTCGAACAGCATGAGCACCGACCCCGTCGAAGTGTTTGGTATTATTGTCATTGTGTGGTCGGAACAAAATAAGGAGCTGTTAGCATAGACTGGTACATTGTACTGGTAACCGCCGCTTTGTGATGAAAGCTGTGAGTATTGGCTGACCACATTGCCGTCCAGGATGAAAGTTAAATTGGTGGCCAAACTTGTGGGATCTGGCATGTTTGCTATAATAAAATATATGTACAAAGCACTTCCTATTTCATTTAATCACATGAAAAAAGCTCGCGATTGAATCATGAAGAACTTGCCTGTAAAAGTGAAGTTGATCGTTGGGCATCTAGCGTCCAAAGTAGTATGATGGGGGCAGTGATTGGAGCTCAGGCTGGAGTGCCATGTTTGATCATGCGTTTGAAGGCGGTCTGGCCCAGGATATGGAAGGTATGGAAAACGTGTGGGATGATTATTCCAATCCGATTGAGAAGGGAGGTAGTCGGCACCAGGCAAGTCGGCATCGTCTATAGTCACGTTTGTAAGAGCAGCGAGAACAAGTCTGCCGACCAGAATGAAGTAGACGAGGGCCAGTCCATGAGACATTGGTCTAGCGGGTATCATCATGAGGGAAAAAACGAAAAATAGTGTCCGATGTTTTTCAAACCATGATAATATCAGCGAGCAATTGTTAGTCTGGTTTTGGTCAAGGCTGTTAACGAAGAAGAGCATCTCCTGTGCACATGCACATGGTGAATGTAACTTCAATATCTGGATCGGTGATCAACTGTCAGTACTACATCATTCTCGCGTGGACCCCTGAACCAGCTCATCATGAAATGCATAATAACCAATAAAATACCGGTGCCGTACATAAATCTTGGACTCACCGCCATTTTCACAGATCTACATCTCTCTTGCAGTGCTTCTGATTTCATTGGCCCGGAAGAGGCCGTGCCACTGGCACAAGGCGATTTTTTCTTGACTCCAGGTCACTGACAAGCGGCCTGTTGGTCCACGCCATGGAGATAGCAGAGGTGGGCTACCCCATCATTGAGGAGCTCAGCCTGTTTGACCGGAGCAGTGGGCGGGTGTGTCATGGTGTCAAGATAGTATATTTGCTGTGCCACCCTCTCTTATTTCTCTCTGTCATTCCCTTCTCTACTCCAGGTACTGTTAATCTCGTTCACCCGCCTATATAGTACTCAGCCCATTTCTCTACTCTAATGTGCATAACACGCAGATAGTGCCAAGACCCGTTGCTAGTAACCTTTGTTGCTGGATAAATTCAACCACGTTCTTTATTTGGTCCTAATAGACTCCTGCTAACAACTGTATAGAGTTACCACTCTAAAACGCTGGTATCCAATGTAACAGATTCGTATCCACTATAGTACTATCTGCAAAAACGCCGGAAACACGGTCTCAACAGTGCTTCTCAATTGGTGGATCTAGTAACGCAAATTTCAAGACGTTTTCAGCGGTTTACATGACAGGTAGACTGTAGCTCCGAGTCCGAAAGTGCACATGCGACGTACTATACGTCAGGAGGCTACAAACAGTAAATCAACCCGTGTAATATTCAGTAGGCGGCTGTGAGGGCAATGTATCTGGGTCCCAGTCACGCAAATCGCGGAGACGAGCTACCTCGCTCCTGAGAATGGACTAATAGCACGACCACTACCAGGTGCCAAGACAGGTGCGGCAGAGGGAGGTGGACCGTGGAACAGATAGCTGTGCTAGGTTTGCAGATGACACAACAGCTTTAGTTCCCGATTCAGGCTGAATGCAAAATTCGCATCCATTCAGGGTTCCACTGCAGTCCCCAGTCGCGCCACGTGCAAGCCAAAAAGTTGTTGGCTGGAGGTCGTAACCTTGTGAATCAAGTCAATGGTCGAATTGCCGTCACCGTTTTCTAGAATAAAATATATGTACACAGCACTCCCTATTTCGACGCAGTACGTGAACTTCAAGGCTTGTGATTGAAATAATGAAGAACTTGCATATAAAAGTGAAGTTATTACATGGACTGTTGAGTGCCATGTGACGTCGTGCGCTTTAGATGGATCCGGTTTGATCGAGCACATGGTGCAATTATTTTCATCCCAATCGGATCCAGGTAGGTAATCGGAACCATTCAAAGCGGCATCATCGACAGTCACATTTTGAAGGGCAGCGAGAACAAGCCCAATAAGAGTGAAGTAGAAGAGGGTCTGTCCAGGCATTGGTCTCATCAGTGAACGAATGGAAAGAGCGGGACTTCTTTAGACCATAGTTATGTCATCGCACAAGTGCAATTGGTGGTTTGGCAAAGGTGACGGATGAAAAAAAAAAGTCGCCTATCACATGTGGCAGATCTTGCCGAGTCCAGTAATTCCGCGGTCGTTTGCTTTCCAGGAAAGTCCGTTGCGAGACAGGATCCTCGTGGGGTTTAATGTGAATTACTCTGGTACCTACAATGGGCTATGTATAGTCTCCGACAGACTCGGCCAAACGATCCAGGATAGTAGATTAGGAAAATGGGTCTAACCGTATCTGAAACATCGCCTCGTCAGTTACTCTGGTGATCTAAAACGGCGGTGTCTTACGTTACAGGTTCGTCCTATCACAATTTTCACAGAACCACCGGAGACGCGCGGCGTCTCTCTAGCAATACTTGGGGTTGATACAATCCATTTAAGCGGCACAGTCGTCTTCGCAGCCTAAGGCAACGATTTAAAAGAGCACGTACGATAAATTTCTCGATTCCTGCTCAGATTGTTTGATAGAACCAATTTTGAATTTGAGCGAGAATCACTTCAAGTGTGGCGTTAGAGAACGATCTATCACGTAAGAGACGTATGACGATGTGATAGTATCGGCTTACCAGCTATTCATGTGCACCATTAATCGTCTCACTCTTCGAGGGTTCGAGCGAGGACTCCGATCGGGACCATCTCCTAGCTCGTCGAAACGATGCGGCCGAGACCACGGAGCCCTCATAGTAATTCCACGAAAACTCAGAGAATGGGTGAAGGGAAGGCGGTCGGGGAAGTAGAGGTGACGTCATCTTGGTGTACAGGAATAGTGACATAGGGAGATGAACACTTTTCTTGAGAGGTAGAAGGAAATGGACTCCATCCCTTCCTCCTCGCCGGTGCGCATCACTAGGCACTGCGTAAGAATGTACCTACTAGAGAGCGACGGCAAATTTCATCCACATTAGAAAGTGCCTCCTCATTTCTGTCACTACCAGGTGTGCCTGAATGTCTTCTGGCGTCAAAGAGAATGCACCCTTGGTCTGCACGGGAGAAATCTCGTCATTCTGACTGGTCAGAATCATACGACGCGATTCCATCGATGAATGGACATCAGCTGCGAACGATACCCTGGAGACACGGTCACCAAATGCTGAAGTACGAATACCCGGACGGAGTTGACTCTCAGTGGAGTTGTATCCATGGACAGTTTCTCCAAAGTCGCGAGGTCACCCTCTACAGAAAAGGCACTGCTAATGGGACGGATAGCACCAAAAGCAAAAGCAGAGGATCGGTTCCCTGTAGTCGAAACAGCAATACTATTGCGAATTGCAGCCATAGCGGCAGTCAGCGACTATGATCGACTCCCAATCCATAGAAATAGTCGACATACGTCTATCGATAGCCTCAGAAGTGCCTGCATTTCTCTTTACCCTTAGCGCGGCTCTTCCAGATGTAACCGCCAAGGCAATGAAAATGAGGGGAATGAGCACCCCTGCCGCAGCTTTGCCTCTTGAGAGCGAACCGTTAGTGGGAAAATTATTGACATATGTGACAGTATTTGGGGTGTTTTTGTTGGCATTGGCGGGGGTGGAACCGTCAGCAGGAGCGGTGTAAGTAGCAGAGAATATGGGTCCAGCGGGGAGAGGGCTAAGGAAAGGCTGTGAACCAGATGTGACGATGGAAAGTTGAAGTGGGATAGAGGATGAATCATTCCACCAGCTGGGGTGGAGTGTCGTCTCGTAACTTCCCAAGGCAAAGTTGACGTTCTGCCATTCACGAATGCGGGTGTTGGTGAGGGTCGGGGCAATCAGATAGATATCGACGGCGGAGGTGTTGGGCAGACAGGATGTATCCCAGGAGATATTCAGAGGATTGGAACTCGAGACGATCATTCCTGAGGTAGGGTGACTCGAAAGTGATGGCAGCGGCGGCGGGCCTAGACTGCAGTCACAAACAAACCCCCCAAATCCCCAATGGCGTTTCTGGAAAAGGGGTGGAAACGAAAGGATGAAGCTTTGCTAGTAAGCGACTAGATGATAGGATCACAGGATTCGTTTTGCAGAGAGGGACACGTTTCTCGCCGCGAAAACCCTCCCCACTATTGTGGGAGTCGGCGGGTGTAACGTTTCTTCATTTCTTCATGTCAGTCGCTTCAATCGGCTTCCATTCTACTATGCATTGAAGAATTAACACACTCAGCAAGTCGTAGCGGAAAATATATCTTTCTTTTTCCTCCAAGAAACACCATAGCTCGCCAGCAAACTGAAACTAAGACCACACCCTGTTCAAGTTTGACTTCTTGGAGCCGAATGTGTGTGTGAGGTTAGGAGTTCTATCAGACCATCTCACTGGTCCTCGCCAAACGTTATCTTCACTATGTTAAGTCAACAGGCACATGATTGAATGACATCCACCCCTCCCTAGAAGTGATTGAAACGTAAAGTAATACTTATTTCATGTGAGAGTAAGCAGGGCCTCAGCTTCGTTTGGATAGAGATGACAGCGGTTTCCACCCACTGTCGTCATGCAATTCGGGAACGGTTCGTTCTGGCCATTCAGAGGTAAGAACTCAAGTGTTTGGTGCAGTTGCGAGTGAAAATCATATGCCTAAACTGAACGCTGATATTTTGTGTGTTATCGCTGGGTGAGTGGGAGTGACATGGGCGAGAGAGAGGCTCGCGGGGGAGAGGTGCCAGGAGATGGGAAATAATATTTTGTTCGTCCGAGTTGGAGGGGTGTCTAATGTGACATGCGCGGAGAACGGCTAGAAAAGTACGCAACTCTGTAACGTTTTTCATCTTTCTATATCACATCTAATCTTATCTAATGCACACTCGTGTATAACGCATGTATGGTAGTCTATAAGTAGTCGTCTCTCCATTTTGTAACTCCTCAGTTTTGGAATACTCATTTACTTTCGTCCTCACTTCGAGTGTCGCGAGTCTCCGGTTGAGTCGTTTCTTAACAATATTCCAAAACTCCCCTTCAACTCGCCGACTTTTCGTCCTCGAGTCCCTATCCTAACTCGAAGTCTCCGTCATTCAGCTCATAATAACTGCCCCGCGTTATTAGCGAAAGGAGTCACTGTCCTTCACCTGTGTTGGGGATATACCTGATTGCGTAGACGGCAAGCAGAGAGCAAGACAACCTCGTCGCGGGAGTCGGATTCTACATTCGGCTTCTACTCTCTACTCTCTATTCTCGCTTCATCTTTTACTTTGCTCAAGTCGCCACGCTCTTCGCCGCCACGCCTCGTGTCCCACCCGCTAAGAAATTACTCCTTCGTCGCTTGTAGCTGATTCCGCTTTCCCCCGACTCTGATTATAGCATACACCGGGTCCCAGGTGTAAGGGTACCAACGAATTGGTTACTCTTCGTTGTAAAACAAGAGTATCAGCCTTGCCGAGCTCAATCGGAAGCCGTAGCCAGGCAGATTCCGGTTCCCTCATTCTATCGACACCCGGCTGTGCCCCGCAGTCGCACCAAGCAGCGCGATCCTCGTGAGGTCGTACCTTTGTTTTCAGATCAGCTCGTAGCCTCCCGAGAAGGACGCTGAACCCTCCTATCATTTCCCCGATCCGTCGACGTCTATCGCGCGAATCAATACGAAGTATTCAGGTTTTAGTAATTGGTCTTCGTATCCACCCACTCGCATTCGGAGTAAACGCCAGGGGAGTCATCCCGCAGAACCTGGTGCTAGCTCAACGCGTCCTTTCATCTATCCGCTTTCTCACAAGTGTTTCGGGGAGTCTGTCACCCAACCGAGATAACTGCAAACGCGCCCATAATTTCATAGAGAACTGGTGGTTCGCCCGCCGACTCTCCCTCCATCCGTCCCACGTCCCGTAATTCTAAGGGATGGACGAATATCATACCTCCATTCTCTCCTGGATATTAAAGTACAAAGAGGATCCCCTCAGCGTACAACTACCTCCCAAACCCCCTAAAGCGACTGTCTCGTCTCCTGTCGTCAACTCCTTAAAAGAGTTTCACTACCTAACAGCCTGTTGGGCAACCGCCTATGACGCCGATCCATCCACGACCAACCCTCCTCCTATACTCGACATACCCCCTCCCTCCTCAAAAATACACCGAGTACGTACTAGCAAGTTGCAGTACAAATGTCGGAAATGTCCAGGTTCATGGCCGTGTAAAGAACACAAAGGATTATCTCCAGCCCAAGGATATCAGCTCGAGATAGAATCAGAGGTGTTCTGGTTGACCAAAGCACAGATGATGCGGGTTAAACAGAACACCGCTGAAATAAAAGCCTATAAAGCAATGAAGGCTGCCCGGTCAGCACCCCTCCCGACACCAACATCATCTTCGACGACCAATCGATTCGAAAAATTCCCCATAGAGTCGTCAGAGGATGAGAATATGACCTCTGCTACGGAAAGCCGACAAAAAGCGCTGTTAAAAGACGGATTTGAAATACTAGATGACGCACCAATAATACTATGTG
This sequence comes from Rossbeevera pachydermis, assembly GCA_038090155.1. Taxonomy (NCBI): domain Eukaryota; kingdom Fungi; phylum Basidiomycota; class Agaricomycetes; order Boletales; family Boletaceae; genus Leccinum; species Leccinum pachyderme. The sequence goes on from JBBPME010000323.1 coordinate 23,779, forward strand.
CCGCCCCTTTCAAAGGACCCGTCTATGACATGCGCGAGTTGGCCAGAATGGCAGACCAAGACCGAAAAGCAAGCAAGAACGAGAAAGGATCTGTTCAATCCCTTACTCTGGCCGAAGTTTGCGCCAGTACCAGTGTGTAACATTTCTTCTTTTTCTCTCTCTTTCTTCTTCACTCTGTTCCTCATCGCTATCCTTGTTTGTCCGCAATTGTTCACCAAACGTTGACGGCACACGATCACTCTCATATATCTGTCACACTTCCCTTATAACTAATCACACGTACTACTTTCGTATATCACGTATATCACAGTCCGTGCGGCCTCATTGTATACATGCTTCGATAATATATATACTCGTCCGTTGTATTCTGTACTCTAGTTTAGGAATTCTCATTCACTTTCGCCCTCTCTTCGAGTGGTGTGAGTCTTCGTTGAGTTTGTCCGTAACATAATTCCTAAACTACCCCTTGCTCGCCGACTCTTCGTCCTCGAGCATCCCTTCTGTCTCGAAGCTCCACATCAGCAAATCCCTGATTTATGAACAGGTGACGACACTATTACTGCATAATGACAGCGCTTACAGCATAACGACAGCGCTTATAGATGACAGCTAACAGGGCACAAGGGTCCACAGATAATCATGGCCAAACAGTAGTCCAGGGACACGGCCGACAGGAACACATTATGTCACAACTCCGCGATCGACTTACAGAGACGAACAGCCGAGCCACAGCCAGACAAACCCGACAGTAGTTCAGTTATAATGAAATGTAGCTTATATTTCCTAATCTGCCGGACTTGACGACTTTCGACGTGACACTTAGCACGTGACCTCTGTTCGAGTTCTCATGACCAGGTGAGTACATCCTCATCCCACTCCCTCCCTCACACAGCAGCGATCCACCTGCAGCGCGTCACGGCGACACCACTATGTCGCGGCATGGCAGACGCGTCGACGGCGCTGCCACCACCACCGCCACGATGACAACGAAACGCGACGACTACGCGTCGACGGTACCACGCTACCAAGCCAGCGAGGACATGACAACGACAACGACAACGTCGCCGACACGCCACAGCAACTGCGGTGACGGCGACGACGACGACGATG
>JBBPME010000324.1:0-24750 GCA_038090155.1 Rossbeevera pachydermis
TAGCAGGTAAAATATTTTTAAAATGATTTTCACTAACTTAATATAATTTATTACTATTATCTTAGATTATACACAATTCTAATGCAGTATGTGAACTTCATTCTTATATTGTTATTGCTGAGATATCAATACTTTTTTTAGTCTACTGAACTCACCTCTGATTCTGTTGATCTTAAGCTAAAGACAGATACCATTGTAAATTTCAGCTAGTTTTATAACCATGTTGATGTGTAATTAAACATAACAGTTCAATCGTGGCACTTGGAAAGATATCCTTCAAAATAGTATTGGTATTTTTAATAATTTTTGGAGAGTTTGAATTTGTTAATGAAATGCTTATTTGTGACTCTATAGACATTCTACTTATTTTAAAACATTCATACTATCTCTCTCGTCAAAATACTCTTCAACCAGTACAAACTGCTGCTCAACAGTATAAATCATCAAAACAATCTATCAAAATGAAATCAGCCATGAAGAATATATTCAATCAATATGGCAAAGCAACCAAGGAAGAAAAGATTCAAAATATTTTACAGGTCATCCTTCAGAACTAAATAGATGTCCAAATTGTGTAGTATATGGCAATTCCATATATATCTTTCAGTCCTGAAAATTTATTGATAACATTGCAAAATTAAGTTATTTCAAGCAGGAACTCATATATGAATGATAATTTGGTAAAGTGAACATAATCTACAGTATGATAAACTTGAAGAATCCACATACAGTACATACATAACATAACATAATATAGCCTACTCAGAGTATATTGTTGTACAATATCAATATCTTTGATCTTTGATCATACTGTAAGTGATGAAACCTTTCACCTGATCAAAACTGCTTGTCCAAGCCTCGAGTTTGAATCCCTCCAGCCAATTATTTGGACTACAGTACATACTCGAGACTACAATGTTGCTATGCTCATGCCTCGCACAGCCTCAGCAACATATCATGTTAGAGACAAACACATTGATGCAGTCAGTCCAGGTGCTACATAATATTGTGTGTAATCACAGGAGCCTTGGATAGCTTCTGGACGAGATTGCGGGATAAGATGTCCATAAAAGCATTATGAGGTACACTCTACGGTACATCAATCAGCATCAGTCATAAATAGCACACTAGCATGCGGGGTATCAGACCGTTCGATAAATATCCTCACCTCCTAATGCATATCTACCTCCAAATGCGTCCCGTTCCACCGCACTCGTCGCACATCATCACGTCAATCAACATCACCGTCCGATAGCCATCACCATGACACCGCATGCAAAGCCGGCCACCTAACCTTGAATCGCCAGGCTCGACAGCGATGGCATCCGGAACGGGCGGCGTGGTATTCGGAGAGAAGGGGTTCTTGACGTAGTATGATGGTCCCGATCCCGTGTAATACTGATTTGGCTGTGAGACCGACCTGCCATGATGCGTATTTCGCGGTGGGAGTGAATACAGGTCGCCACTACGAGATCCCCCCGCCAGATGAGGGGGAACAAACTTGGGTAGCGGGCGTTGCATCCTCGGGTCATTCCCAGAGGCAGACCAAGTCGTGTACGAAAGCGCGCCAGTGTATGGCTTTCCATACTTGTCCCAGCACTTGGAACACGGGTGGGAAGGATCGTAGTTTTTGTACCCAGTGTTCTTGCCTGTCCTCGTGCGTGAGCATGCGCACGCTAGTGAAAAGGTGATGGAGACTCACACTTGACACATAGATGGTCTTTGGGGTAGACAAGCAAGTTTCCATTCCGCAACAACGGATGTCCAGGTACCGGTTTGCGCGTCGGCGACCCATCGTCCGGTACCGAAGAACACGGTGGCGTCGATGCTGGGCGGGGCGGAGGTCCCGCAGGTGGTGCATACCCGGAGCTCGTTCCTGTGTTAGAATAGGGCGTAGTATACGTATACGAAGAAGGATACGAAGGGCGGTACGAAGAAGGATACGAAGGGGCATATGCATTCGCGTTGGCCTGTTGTACCGCTGCCATCCGCTCGTCGCTCGCACCCGAGACGGTATCCGCGATGTCCCGGATAGTGTCAATGAGTGTGCTGATCAGCCCTCCGCCCCCGTGTGGCCGAGGGCGGTGATACTGCTGTTGTGTTTGCCAAGGTGAGGGACGCAGAGGTGGAGCAGATGGTACATAATAGCCAGAGCCTGAGCCTGAGCTGGGACCGTTGGGGTACAGATGAGGCGGTGCTATAGGCGGGGGAGCATAGCTTGGACGGGGCCGCGATTGTGAGGATGGGCTGAGCAAGGAAGACGGGGCGGAGGGTGCTGGTTGAAAGGGCCTCCTGGGTCCTAGGCCAATCGTTTCCTCACCAATGCTCATGTCTGCAGCAGGAGTGTAGGGAGGTGGTACGTCATCGTCATCGGGGATGTTCTCCAGGATCGAAGGAACCGAGGATGCATTGCTCGCGGAAGTCAGAGGTTCCGGCTGAGGACTGGCAGGAGGCGATCGGGGAGGGAGAGGGGGCAATGGAGGTGATGGAGGTGTTACAATAACGTCTTCTGCTTGTGTTGCAGGACTGCGAAATGGATTCCTACCTGACATTGCTGCGGTTTCTTCTTCGTGGAAGGAATCTAAGTTGCAGTGTACAGCCGTGATAAGCCGAAAGTTAGTCATCCACTAGATTAGGAAGGTAGTCTATGTAACATGGTCTATGTAGTCTAATTGAAGTATAATAGAGAACATCAAAGGTCCTCCTCCTCCGTGTCCGTGCCGGGCTGAGATCCTTCCGTCGCGATATGCATCCGCAGTCCGCCCACACTTCCTTCCTTCCTCGCCTCAGCCATGGACTCCTGCCACTGTCTCCACACCTCGATCTCGCCCGTACACCACAGCTTCCACTCTTCACACTCACCACTCCCATCGATGCAGTCCAGATCCAGGTCCTCCAGATGCGGTAACACGATCGGCCACCCAAACACCTTGGGCATACACACCAACGCCTGCAGCGCAAGCGTTACCGTCCGTAGTCCTAGCGGCCCAGAACACGCCCTCCCTCGCACCGCGAGCTGCCTCAGAGACGGTAACAAGTAAAATAATATGAACGCCGCGCTCGCGTTCAGAAACACTCGCCCTGTAACTCGCAGACTGCGCACCTGCCTGAGCGGCGCGATCCCATTTGCTTGTAGACTCTCCAGCGTCGCGAACTCGAGCGCCGCAACATGACCATGCAGCTCGAGGGCAACCAGGTTCGGAAAGGAGGATACCACGTGGCGGAAACACGACACAGAGCAAATGAGTGACCCCTCATGATGCGGTGGTGCAGCCCACACGAGCGTTGTCAGGTTGTGTCCGATACCCCAGGATAGTCTATGCGGCTCGTACGCGATCACGACGTTGCTCAGCTCCAGCCGCTCCAGTCCGGGTGCGTTCCGTTTGTCGAAGAAGCATGACCTTGACCAGGTCGCACATACGTTGCCATTCATCGCCACGTTGCGCAGTACGGGAAACATGGATCCACGTCTAGTCCATGTCTGAAGCACGAAGTTGATGAACGTGCTGGATTCGGTGGCGTCGATGGCAATCGACTCGACCCTCTGACTTGCTGGCACACAAGTCGCAGCTTCCGTGCTTGTTGTTGCCAAGATGGACTGAAGCTGCACAGTGAGCGCAACGATGGAGAAGGGTCCCGATGCAGGAATGGGGCTGGAGAACGGCCACTGGTGCACGGTGAGATGGATGGGAAGGGGCTCCGAGAGGCTGAGTTGTTCTCTCAAGGCCTGGACCGACTGGTGCGGCGTGATGTGAACGTGTCTCCAAAGCCGCGGACAGGCAAACGCGATACTTCGCCAGGTCCTTGAAACACTTGCCAGGCTTCTCGGAGAACTGAGCCACCACCCCGCACGTTCGCCACTTCGCGACGGACATAAAGATGACTCAGACGTGATCACGTCGTCAAAGATCATGATGAGGAGTTCTTCTAGCAGTGTTGAGATGGGACTACTAGACCCCACACCGTTTGACGCGACCGCGGACACGGGACCCATTGTTGAATCGGACCCGAACGTCGCGTCAACCTGGGTTTCAGCATGTCCGACGAGCCTGAGGGAAACCGGCAGTCAACCTTCCAGAATCTCTGCTATGTCCATGTACTAAACTTACTCGAGTGAGACGGGAACGCACCCCGAGGAGCACCTGGTTGGTTCGACCTCGGTACGCGGGGAAACGGGCATCACGGACATGGATTACCACGGAAAGCAGTTTATCCTGAGCCTTTCTTGAGAAATTAAGGCTCCTGGTCGAAAGCCTTGAAAAGAAGACTCCAAGTTCAGTGGCAACGTTCACGCTGCCGTGACTTATGTATTAAAAAAAACTGCATTTTTGAATGGCACAGACTTTTTTATCCGACGGTCGCTTCTTCAGGGCACGCTAATTTGTCGTTTACGATATCCTTGACTCCGATCACGATCCTTCCCGACGAAGAGATTCAACTCGGGAGTCGGGATAGTGTGCGTCGGACGTCTGCGAACTGCGCAGCTGGAAGCAACTTCTGGAAGGGCACCACATTGCCAACATTACATATACGTTCTGAAGAATATACCCAGCACAGGATACGCCAAACACATGGCCAGAGTAGGCTGGCAGTACTTTGTACATACCGGTCGACGTTCTGCACGAAATTCTCTCTTAGTACTTGCCCACGCTCACTGAAAGCCACATGTCATGATGCCCTCTACCTCGCTTATGCACAAACTTCCAGATTGTTATGGTTTCATTGTCTTCCCACAGCATGGTGAATGCACGAGTGTCTAGGACCATCCTGTGGTTTCTAAGGCGATAGCTCAGGCTGAGGCGACCGAAGCTTCCATACACATCTTGGGTGTGTACCTGCACCTATGCCCTTTGATCCAGTGCGTAGCATATATGTATATTCACATTAATTGGGAGTGTTGGTAGCTGGCCCATTCACGGTGTGATCAGAAAATCCGGAAATCAGTAGACTGGCCCCTAGACTGCCCAATACTCGGACGCCCTCGGTGTGATGAGGGGGAGTAAATCATGTTCTTTTACTAAAAGTCTAGTGTTCCAAACTCATTGTTCGTCCAAGTTGGGCAAGATAAAAATTATCGCCTGATTGATTGGCACACTGCAAAGGTCCGCGTGAGATCCGATCATATCGCACACGTCCAACGAAAGACAGAGAACAAGAGATTTACCTATGATCAACGTTATCCACCGGGTAAGCCGGGTAGGCATTTCGAAGCATACTTAGTACCCCAAATTATGATTAGTCCGATAACACTCACATGCCAATATTGGTAGAAACTTGATAATCGGACGGATACAGAATACGGCTTGTCAGCCATGATAAGTGAGCGGAGGAAGGCACCTCCAGCGAGTGTAACCCTAGGACGGGGTGGATGTGAAACAGACATTACGACCCTTTAGCGCAAGAAACCGGAGCAACCCTTCAGCGATTCGAGATTGTTACGTCAGTGTGAGACCATCGGGCGTCGTTGCGAAACTATTGCGAGAGATTGGTAGTGCCTCGCCAAACGATGAAGCCGGCATGTGCGATTGAAAAGAAAACCAAACATTATTGTAACATAGAGATGCATAAAAGAAGTCGAATGGCGTTTACCATTAATGCATTCAGCTATGATGGACTAGGGCAATGATGGAAGAATAAAAGACAGTTAATGGGCTCTATGGAAAGCGAGTGAGCGTTTTTGTTCGGATTGACCACCTTGATACAGGCAGAAAGTCCAGCGGGGCCGCACCACAATTATCGACATCCGGGGACTTGTACTCTATGATAATTTGCCATTTTCAGACGATACTTATGTTCAACTGGAGATGGCCCTAGTTGAATATAAAGTTGGGCAGTCCCCGAATAAAGTATCCACCCGCAAATGGCTGAAGTTTGAAATAAATGTAGATTCGACTCAGAAACTTTGGTTCTGTATGGGCACCCAGTGGATTCCGCAGGGTAGCCATCAGTATATCTAGGTTAGCCTCAACTGTCCACAAGTAATTTATTTTGACAAACACATCCGAGCAATTTTTCCTTGATAAGTCGTCAAACGATGAAAGCATGCATACCACCAACATGGCAACATCAATGGAAATTAATTGGCATCGATGCCCCCCAATTGCGAAGGAGATAGCGAATCGTAAGTTGGACAGAGATCGTCCCACGATTCTGAAGAGACCGTGATTAAGACAAAAATATACGGACAACTGGTGAAGAAGCTTACGAGGAATGTCATGCAAGTGACTACTCATACCCGCCGGATCCTCTGCTAACACCACAGCAAGACCACTAAAACAGATAAGTAGATCATGAGAATTCAAATACGAGGCAATATGAAGCAAGGAAAACGCTAACGCATTTAGATGCCAGTCAATGTGGCTGCCGCGAAATAATCAGAATGGTGTCATACATGCGGAGACGAACATTCGATCCTACCAATGCAGAAACCACGGACCGGCGTTATCCGTCAAGAATCGGAACACTACCCGTTGCCCCGCTACGCCGGCGGAGGTCACGTCTCGGCGAACTGGGTTTTCGTAATTGAAGCTTGTATTGACCCCTGCGCTTTGAACGACATCAAAGGCGTGCTGTGAAATCACATGAGATGATATGATTAGCCCCTTGAATTATGCGTACTTACCCCGTGCAGATGGATCGGATGCTGAACATGCGTCCGTACTAAGTGAACACACAAATGGTATGACACAAAAGGATAAATAAGTGCTCACGGGTGCGCCCGGTCCGCTAGCGTATATAGTCAATTCGACGACTTTGTTTGGCTCCAAGACATATATGCTCCCATTCGGTAAGAGGTTTGTTGCTTGTTGCACACCACTCAGTATTTGCAATAGCACAGGTACAGTGGGAGGTATGAACCGAAACCCATTCACGTAGAATGAGCCCCCAGTTGCCTCAACGGAGAGTTCGATATTAATATCCGCCTTCCCATACTCTGGAATGCCTGGGGCCCCTGGATCAATAAGCGTGCGCAAATCCTGCTGCAGTAAGGGTATCACGCTCGTCGTGTTCCTAGCTATGGGGTCTTTGTTATCGGGTGCACCGAAGTACCGAAGGATGGCCGAGCTGAGTCCTCCGGCGATACTCGAGTTGCCCGTGTTTGGTATAGCTCGTATCCAGTAATTGTCAGTTGGCTGAGTGGCGTTCAAGATGATGGAGTAACGTTGCCCAGGAAATATTTGCAGCGAATCTACGAGGAGCGGCTGTGTCTCAACTCCGTCAGCCTCGATGATGGTTAAGTTGTGTTCGTCGATGGAGAACGTGAAGTTAGGATCGCAGGACATCGCCAGCAAGCGGAACCGGTATCGCTTTCCACATTCGACATTGATCACAGCGAGCTCTGATTCTGGCCCGCCTGGATAGCGTCCATGTCCATTGATGAGAATCGAGTCGGCGGGAACACCGCGACCGGTGATGCGGTCCAACACTGGAGAGGCGGTATGATACCTTGCAAGCCAAAACGGTGAGAATTGCCCAGGAAATCCTACAGAAGAAGGTATACCAGTCTGCAATTGTGATCACAGTCGTCTCTAGAAAAAACATCACTGTTAATGAATTAGAGATCTAATGCATCTACTTGCCATCGTCCACATCATACCAGTCTTGATAGGGATCATCGGAATCGTAAATGATGAGAGGCCCTCTCAGCCCGTCACACGCTTGCGAGGAGTAATGCGAGTGGTACCAATACGTTCCCGTTTGATCGTTTGCTTCAAATTGGTAAAGGAAGGATCCGTTTTGCGATATCGGGCACTGCGTGATGAACGATGCACCGTCGGCATAGCCGGTACCGTTTTGAAAGATCCCATGCCAATGCTAAAAGAAGTGTCAGCATCACTAGAATCCATCCGCTTTCGCATGCGTACAACGCTGGTACTCAACCACATCTCCGGATCCGTCAGCTCGTTGACTACATTGATTTTGAAACTATCTCCCTAGCTTGGAAATTAGATCCGACAAACAGCAACTATAGGGAATAGACACTTTATTAGCCATGATCAGTGGTCCGGGGAAGATGTCTCCAGCGAGTGTAGCCCTAAAACAGGATGAGTGGGGAAGGAAAGAGTGGTCGAAGAGGGGGACCTACGAGCGCAGGAAACCATCTGGGGCAATCATTTGATTGGAGATCGCCAAGTGAGAGGAGGGTCCAAGAACATTGGGGGACACTGGTTGTGAGGGGTTGAAGGCATCTCGCGGAACAATGGACGTCGCATGGTCAATCGACAAAAATGGGCAGAGAGACATAAAGAGAAGACCGTAAGCCACAAGGAACGGTATAATGCCTACCGCTCAGCTGCACAAAGTCTTGGGCAAGAACAGGATAATAAACGGACACAGAGAAAGGGATTCAGTCATTGACGGTCACGGGTATTTTATTTGGACTGTATGCCGTATACTATTATTCAAGGGAAAAAAGCTCAGTACGGTTATCATCTGTAGAAAAACGCGATGACGGCGCAGCTTCTGAACCCTGCAAAAAACGGCATGCCCATAGCCTATGCCGATCCCGGTAATACGGCAAAGCGAACCGCAACGTTAGCAAGGACCAGGAAGGTGACCCATGCCCCAATGTTAATTGACATATCTTTTGAACCGAGCTAATCATCCAATAAAACGAGATTCTCAGAAAGAGGATCTCGAACCTGGCAGAGTGTCAGGTATGGTATGTTGAAAAACCTACTGGTGCCAGTGAGCGAGCGCATTAACTGCGATAAGTCAGATTACTGTTGACATATGTCAACCTTTAATAGCTTGTCATGCCACGTGTCACCGGCCGGACTTAGCCTTTCTTTTTCTACGTCACCATGAAACCACCACGTTATCACTCCCAAGTGTCGGGCTGCCCTTCTGCCACGTTTTTCGTGATTTGAATGTCATAATTCAATTCTTCAGTACTTATGCCTGATGCCATGAGTCTTGCGGGTCAGTCTGAAACAGAGGTCGATATATATATGCATACCAATCAAATGTCAGCCGATGATTTCGACGAAATTGACTTCGATGATGCTGAGGGTCACGGTGGCACATGCGAAATACTACTTGGACTTGGAACGACCTCAAGCCTCATGGTCGGACTAAATATGTGCAACTTTGAGTACACAATATATATGTAATAGTTCATGGTGTAGCTCCACTGGAAGGCAGTCACTGGCACTTACCTCCTTCCACCCAGGTCCGAGTCAGTAGGGATCAAGGAACAAAAATTATGCAGTTCAAACAAAATGGAGTGGTCAAACGAATTCACGTAAATCTGGTATCATTAACAAACGAGTGACTCTACTACAATGTTCAGGTCGGAAATAGTTGGTGAGGTTACATAGTCGATTAGGGTATCTGAGTTAGTTCTCGAAGTCTCGACCAGTACTGTAACTAATTCGCGTTGGGCTACCCCGACGGCGCTAACATGTACCAGTAATAATACAGTAGCGATGACTGCAGGCCCGAGCAAATTCGCCCTCTACCAAGCATCTCCAGCCACCCAAAGCTCGGGTGCCAAAATACAATAAATAGGTTTCAACAAGTAACAATGGTCCAAAAAAGTATCTGAAGGAGGATTACCCATAAATATTCAAAGGAGCGGCATCCAGCATTCGACTGGAAGTAAATAAATCAGTTCGTTATTAGCAACAACCCAGATGGATGTTGACAGTCTGGAGCTAAGGATCGATACCACCAAGTTGGGACGGAGTCAACGCATTGTATATCGGGCAGAGGTTGTCCCACGATTCTATGAATACAAGGACAGTCATAAGGCGAGTCTATACAGGGAACTGGGGAAGACGCTTACGAGGAATTGTACCGAGATGAGCACTCACGCCCGCAGGATTTTCAGCGAACACCACAGCGAAACCACTAAACAACGCATCAAAAAAATGTTTGAAGATAGAGCGAGTAAGAGAACACTAACGCTTCTAGATGCCAGTCAATGTGGCTGTAGCGAGGAATCACAATGGGTTATGTGTCACAAGCGGATAAACAATCGTACCAGTGCAAGTACCAAGGACCAGCGTTGTCCGTCACGAATCGGAAAACGGTTTGTTGCCCTGCTACGCCAGCGGAGACCACATCGCGACGAACTGGGTTGTTGTAATTAAACGTGCTGTCGCCTGCGGTTTGGACAACGTGGAAGTTATGCTGTAGAATAATGTCAGGTAATAGAATGAGCTGCTTAGCCACATAGACTCACTCCGTGAAGGTGAATTGGATGCTGAATATAAGTGTAAGAGAGAGAGACGGCGACTTCCAAGATGAAGGAGAACTCACGGGTCCGCCGAAGCCACTAGTATTTACAGTTAACTCGACGACTTTGTTGGGTTCCAAGACATACACGCTCCCGTTCGGCAAGAGGTTTGTCGCTTGTTGCGACCCGCTCAGTATCTGCAATAATACAGGCACTGCCGGAGGGCTGAACTGAACCCCGTTCACAAAGAATCGACCCCCGATATTCTGAACGGAGAGATCAATATTGATATCTGCGTTCCCATATCCTGGAACACCAGGCACGGCTGGATCGACAAGCGCATGTAGATTTTGCTGCAAAAGAGGGTTGACGTTCGTCGTATTTCTGGTCTCCGGGTCTTGGTTCGGTGCGCCATTGTACCGCAAGATCGCAGAATTGAGTCCTCCGGATATGCTTGAATTGCCTGTGTTCGGCACTGCTCGTATCCAGTAATTGTCTACTGGCTGCGTGGCATTTAAAATGATGGAGTAACGCTGCCCTGGAAGAATCTGCAATGAATCTACGAGGAGGGGCTGTGTTTCGACCCCATCAGCCTCGATGACGGTGAAGTTGTGTTGATCGATGGAGAACGTGAAATTGGGATCGCAGGACATCGCTACCAATCGGAAACGGTAGCGCTTTCCATATTTGACATTAACAACGGTGAGATTTGACTCTGGTCCTCCGGAATAACGTCCGAGTCCGTTGATGAGAACTGAGTTGGCTGTGATAGGGCCGATGACCCGGTTCAACACAGGAGCGACAGTATGGTACCTTGCAAGCCATATATAATAAGAACAACCTAGGAAACACAACAGAAAGACATACCAGTCTGCCAGGGTGATCACAGTGTGCTCTGGAAGGCAATATTATTACTACTAATCAACCTTCCAGACGTGGAACTCACCGTCATCTACATCATATAGGTGCTTATAAGGATCATTTGGGTCGTATATAACGAGAGGTCCTTTCAGCCCATCGCACGTCTGAGTGGAGTAGTGCGAATGGTACCAGTACGTCCCCGTTTGGCCTTTCGCATTGAATTGGTAAAGGAAGGAGTGGTTCTGTGAGATTGGACACTGCGTGATAAAGGATGGGCCATCGGCATAGTTTGTACCGTTCTGAAAAATGCCGTGCCAATGCTACAAGGAGTTTGAATACCGTTGAAATGCCGAGTCACTCATTTGAATACATACCACGCTGGTGCTTAGCCACATCGTTTGGTCCGTCAGCTGGTTGACAACGTTGATGTTAAAGTCCTCTCCCTTTGATGGAAATTCAATTTACCAAACGAAGAGGTGGGTCATCAAACTCACTTTATTGGCCTTGATCAACGGCCCGGGGAAGGTACCTCCAGCAAGCGTGGCTCTAGAACAAGGTGAATGGGAGATAACGAGCGATCAATAGACAATTCCGTACGAGCGGGAAAAACCATCTGGAGAAATGACTTGATTACTGATTTTTAGGGTAGTGCCGGGTCCAACGACATTGGAGGACAGTTGTGAAGGATTGGATGTGTTTCGTGAAACGATGTACGCGCCATGGGTGGTCGCAAAGAGCGAACAAACAATTATGAAGGGAAGAATCATTACGAAAATTCAAATAACGCCCGCCACCTACGGAAGGCTTGAGAAAAGACAGTAAGATGTTAAGCAGTCAATGGAAGCCGAGGTAACTGAGGATAAAGAGATTTCGTTTGGGTTCTCTTTTATGCGAGCCACCGTGAACCGGACATCATCTCCGTCTTCTGGAAAGGTTGGTATTAGTGTTCGGCCTGAGGAACGGCATGCATAGGTCGTGATTCCCGACGTCGACTACATGCAGAGCCGCCCGTCACTGCCATTCATTAGTAGCAACATAGTGAAGATGTTAAGACGGTTTAACTCCGCAGATCAATCATCATTTCTTGTTCCTGAGACTTCGGCCAAATCTATGACTGAATCCTCACAGAAGACCTGAAACTTGGTAGCCAGCACTTAAGGCATGTCCCAAACGAAAAGACTTGATACTGAGGTAAGCGATTTAACCACTGAACGAACCGTCGGTACAGCATGCTGAACGCCGGGACAAACGGAGGCTGCCGGAGTTGTGAATAATTTTGCCGAGAGAGTGCCAGTGAATCTGCCTGATCAGATGGCTGTACCCAGTGAGTTACGACCCGGGCCTTGCAATGTGCCGTGTTGGTTTCCGATATGATGAGGATGCCAGTGAACGCTAGATTGTAGTGTTGTCGACTGGCCCGACACCGTGACGTTCCTCAGGAATATTCGCACGTCACTCAGCTGGCGACTGGTTTTATTATCAGATTTGACACGAACTTTTGTGTCGAGCAAATTTGAGAGTGGGCGCCAAGTCTGCCGAGTATCTCCAAACTTGGAGGCGAGGCAAACGAGCTTTTCCAGTGCATAATACTTACTACGATGACAAGGAACACGGTCAATTAATTACCCCTCCATCACCATCACGGGGCCTATTTACTACAGCATCCCGCCACAGCCGTTCCTGTAGTGTGGAATACTTTAATGGCACCTGAGTTAGGGGCGTGCAGGTGCCCCCGTCCGGAGAATATGGCTACCGTATCCAAATGCTGCTCCATCAATGTACCTTGGCACTGATTACTCGCGAACACTTCGGTTGCACAGACTTGACTTGGCTGGATCAATCACGTGACCGCGTAGTATTGAGCACAGTCGCAATTGGCACTCAACGAAAGACAATGACCACGAAAGGTAGCACGCCCCCTGCTACACTTCTTTTTGCTACGTCCAAAGCCAAGCAGTTTACTGACTTCTCAAAACCCCACAAAAATGAGGCGTTTATGCGATTGCGAAACTCAACGCTCTGCCTCGTTCTCCTCGTTCTGCTCACATACTTGCTTCCCATCCCATCCCTGTGGACAGCCCTAAGCGTTGTCAGGAGACACGGTACCATCAATACTTTCTGGGCGATTTGCGCTGCCGGTATGTCATTTTGCAAGATCCCCCTCATCGTTGAATGTTAAACTGATACGGTTTTCTTTCTACCAGAGGTCGCGCTGTCGGGCTTACTTACACTGAATCTCATCCAGGCCACCATTGCGATACAATATCCACGATGCCCACTTCCCCCTGTTCCTTCAACTCCCGTTAAGGGCCTGCTAACCCCCCTGAGTCAGAAAAAAGGGCGGACAACCCTACCTCCCAATGTGAGCATTCCCTGGCTGTTTCCTTGACCTTTATGTCGATGCTAACATCGGTACGTCGTCATCGTTTCGATAGACAAGTCCGCAGACACAACGTTCCTTTAGCTCATCATATGCTCTTTCACCTGTCTCGTCACCTTCTCGGACGCTACAATACTCGATGCCTGCTACACCGTCTCCGTTTGGTGCATCCCTTGCTGCGTCTACAGGCTCTGTGCCTTCAACGCCCTCGCCTTCTCTTGCTGCATACCATGGAAAACATCCTCCCTCGCTTGGTCGTACGTTTCTTGCCTCCTTTTCTATCTATCAAGGTGGCCATCTTCATCGTGTTGATTCTCTCTGTAGGTGCTTTCAATGCATCAACGCTCAGTCTCCTCACGGGCGATTCTGATGATGATTCGTGATATCGTTGATTATTATAGTCGCACATTGCCTTCCTTGCCTTCCATTGGTGCATTTATCGAGCATATATTCCGAGCGGTGTCAAATATTGAACCTTGGTTGTAATGGATTGCAAGTTGGTTCTTCTGGCGGCACATTAATCGCTTCGCGCTTGACGACTCTAATCTAACGTTAAGTTCAGTCTGGTCGTCGTATGTGGATGGCCTGAATCAAACCCATGAATGCAAACGACTGTCCTGGTACAGACTACGAGGTTGTCCAAAAAACCAAGTGGACTTACACGAGTGCCTCCGACGGTCAGACTGGAGAAATTGATTGCGATTCGGTGTCACTGGCTGTTCGGCAGCGAGTCATATTGCAATCCAGGCTGTTGGTGATGGCCTGAGCCACCGTACTAATTACTCCCATGATCAGGGTCAGCGGCTAGCACAAAGCCGCGTGGCTTGAGAACGTTGAGGGTGGCCAGGTGAATGCATCTCGCTTGTTGGCTGCCTTTGAAGTTTGATGACGTAGTTAACAAGGAAGAACCGTTATGGCCTCATGGTCGAACTGGGACCCTTTGTATCGAGGCAGTCAAGTACTTCATGTAGTTGTCGCCACACTAACTAATTTGATAGACTCCCAACTTCGGCGATCAAACCTTCTGATAACAAGTGTACCCGTTGACCCACTAGCTCATTCGTGGGTCCTGAGCGATGGATGCCAAGGGGCCAGGAAAAATGGCGACGCAACTCGTGTCATAGGCGTTGGTGCCCTGAGCCACCGTGGGTTTGACAAGATCTATTATTCAGGTGGATGGTGCAATCGCCCTACTTAAATTGAACGCCACGTGACTATTACGAGAGTATGGAACAACGACACTCTATTGGTCTTCTCAATGACTGGATGGCATGGGCTTCTTGCCATCAACATTGACGGAGGCGAGGCCACAGGCAGCTGATGCGGCCCAGAGATTAAGGGTCTCGCTTTCAGGAGCCAATCACCAAAGATTGTTTGTTTCTCGCCCCATTTTAAAATACTCTTACGTCGATGAATGCTGACACGTGTCGGCGGCCCCTTCTACCTATCCAGGTAACGTTTTGCGGTCATGTATACCGGATGACATCATTCATTACGATACTCCCTTCCTTAGCGTTGAGACTTTTGTACAGGGAATCGAGTGTAGGACGCCTAACCCCATCTCCACCCTTACATCCTGTCTCCTTCCGATGGCACTTTGATGGACGGACTCACCTTGAAAGACTTCTGGGCGTCCCGCATTACAGCCTTTAATTCCTGTAGGCCCGTTGTGGTGTTGTCTATAATATCGTACTGACCGTGTTCTACGTCCAGGTTCTGCGTTAATCCTCATGGTATGGGATTGGCTCATCTGTCTTGACCAAGAAATTACTTGGGTATGGCCGTGCGTATGTCTGGGAGCTCTTTAATATTCATCCGGCCTCTCACGTGTACGGTTTGGTGCGCAGCCAGTCCAACTCGGCGACATATAAATGGACGTATTTCATTTGTCGTTACGTCGCTCTTGGTTGTCAATTGTACGTGGAAATGCCACTCGTATTATCAGTTGCAAGCGAGCTCTTTGCGAACAGATTCAATGTCCTGTTTGTACAGAGAATGGAGCAGTACCTTCCGTTATCACTGTCAGCTTGCCGAATATGGTTGGCCTACCAAGGCACCGTCGTGGAGGTATTCCTAGGACTTGTTGAGACATTGCTCATGATCAGAAGTAACCATTTTTTTCGTCTCAAACCATTTTTTTTTCAATTCCAAGCATCTTACAGTTTACGCGCTATGGGGCCGCAATAGACGGATATTCGCCCTACTCGTTCTTTGCATGATTGTTGAGGTCTCTAGTTCTGTTATAAGTATCTCGGTCGCCACAGGCGCCACTGTCTTTAATCAGCTGTGTCTCTTCAAAAAGCCTCCGCTTCTTTTCATGTTTTTCATGTGATTGATTTCATCCGCCCTCAAATGGACTGGAAGCTCACCGTACTTGCAGCGTCGCTGCATTGATCACACAACTCTGTATCATCATCCTCACCATTTACAAAAATTCTCCATGGCACCCTCCGCGGCGGCCTTGTCTAGTCAGTTTTGTAACTAGAGAAGGCAGCGTTGTATCGTTTACAATATGTGGTAGGTCTTTCATCACCTTTCCAAAATTTGCCCTGGTTGATTTCCCGCTCTGCGACGGATGATGGATGATTCTGAAAGCATTGCTTACTGCGAGTTCTGTGTACCTTTTGCTCGACACCGAATACGGTGACATCACGTTTTAGTACGTCGTATCGTTCCTGGTCCATGTTTGAAACTTCACTCTTATGTTCTTTTTCATGACAGCTGGGTTTTGTCAACTCTTTCTGTTTGCGTAAGTAGACTTCGCTTTGCCTTTCATCTGTTACGACACACTTCACGTGAACGACTAATATCCTTTTCTCAGGGATGTAGACTGGTGCTCAGCGTGCACCGGTTCTGCCACTCTTCCAATCACGAGGAAATGTCCGTCACGGACGAAGTGTTTCTCACATCAATATGTGTCATCGAACAGGAACCCGATGATTCGGCGTGAGGAACGAAACTGTCTACTGTTGGGGACCTGGTGCTAGGGGAAAAATTTACAGTAATTATAAGTTGACATATCGTGTTGTGCCTCGCATTCGTCGGGTCGCGACGTGTGACACGTCAGTTTGATGAGTCACAACGATACACTTTTCCTCAGGCCTATTGGGCCTACCAAGGGGATGAGTGTTGGTCAGGTTTTGTTTCATGTTTGGGGGATATGTGATTATGTAGTGAATGTTCAAATTGTTCTATTAGAATCGTCCTCAAAGTTGGGTTGATTGTCTTAGTACTGGCAGTGTGGAATTCCGCGAACTGCAAGCACCGGGTCGTAATTTGTAAATTTAGAGATTTGTCAATTTCCGCCCACTGAACGTTGCCAGACAACGTTGAGCTGCCATTGAAAAATCGTTGACTCAAGGTTTGATTGCACAGGGTCAATGATTTGACCTGAGTCGGATTTTCCCCTTGCCAGCGGTGTACTAGGGTACCAGGGCCAGGCTCGGGCACTCAGCGCGAGACTCATAATCACTTTGATGAGAAGGGCACAGTCTGGCAGTGGCTATATTCTGGGATTCTACTGTAGTATTTTTGACCGCCTTTCAGTTGATCGCAAGTGACCAAGTCGCGCCGGGCCGGCGAGTTGACATGAAACATTCCGAAACATTCGCTCGATCAGCGACTTGCCAAGGGTCGCTACGTGGCAATATTACAGGAGTGGGGGTCCCTATCTATCTTGATACTTATTTGAATTTCCCCCGGGCAGCGGTTGTTTATGGGTCATGACTTCAAATACCACCCCATATACGGAGTTTCTCAACTTTGCTACAATAGGGGAAAACGTCGAGGGACCGTTGAACCTCTGGCGAAGATCAAGTACGCCACATGAGTGTACCAACTATTCCGTCAAACGGTGGTCAGTTATTCCGTTCGTGTCAATATGTTGCTAGTGAGTACCCGTTGTCTGCTTTTGCTGTCTGATCGTGCAGAGCACCCTGAATTTTTTTATACATCCTTTTAGTTGCCACTCTATCGGTCACCATCTGGGACGGACTCGTCACATTCGACGACGAAATCGAGTTTATTTGGCCGTGCGTTGTCCTTTCCTGTGATGCAGGTCTTTGGCGGCTGCGCACTAATATTATTGACTAGGATGCCACACACTGCATGCATCAAGTGGTTGTATTTATTCACGAAATACTTTTCGCTGGCTCTTCAAACGTGAATACTCTACTATTTTGTTCTAGAGTGGATCTGACTCTTCTTCTTCCGTTTCTCCTTAGTTGTGTGCTTTGGGCAGAGGTGGGCCACCTTGAGAACCACACGTGGTCGCCTCTGAGTTGCCATACGTATCGCACTCTCGAGATGACCGCGATCGCGTTGATCATGACATCCTTTGATATTGTGTTGCTTCTCCGAAGTATGTCGCTTTTCCTGAACACTTTCGAATGAGCTGACGTTGATACAACAACAACCAGTCTTTGCGTTGTATGGGAGGCACAAGTGGAGCTGCGCTTTCGCATCGTGTGTCATACTGGCAGAGGTAGTGTCGAACGCGACGTGCATGGCGGTGATTATCCCGGTGTCGAGGTACGACCCGTGGTGTGTGTTGGTCAATTCACCGCGCGGGATATTGTTGTACATCATTGGTACGCTCTTGTCGCAAACGATCTTGCTGTGGATGGCGTATCGCAAACGTGAGCGCACCGTGCACACGAGATCGAGATATTCGATCGCCTGTGTGACCATCCGTGATGGTATCGTGGTTTTTGTGTGTCTCGTTGGTGAGCAAAATCCAGCTTGCAGTTCGTGCATGTTTTAAAATCGTACACAGTATTTTTCTTGCTTCTGTTTATTTGTGTGCTGTACAACAGCCCTATGACGAGTCTGACAATCTAGTACGTTTCCCACTGTGCCTTTCGTCCCCAGACCCGTACTTATTGTCACGTCCGTGAACAGCTGGATGCCGATGGTTGTTTCTGTGGCCGTAAGTCTCTCCTTATCCAGTCGATCTTCTAGTCACTAATAGAATTCGGGAACTCACGTCGCTCATTCGTTCTCTCGCAAACCGTCTGCATACAGACAACTCGCATCATCCTGAACCTCCAACGCGCAACCCGCGTCGAAACGACGGGGTGCTTCACAACCGGGGTTTTGGGGATGGATACGAGTGCAGATTCGTACTTTATCCCTGAGATGCCACCAGTTCAGCAGCGGTTTGCATGGTAACGGATTGTGCGTACATAAAGAGTCACGGCTTGGCCATGATGCACCTAGGCCATCGCCCTGGCGTTATAATGGCCTCAAATTGTTGGTGTCACACCGTGCGCCCGTCCGAAAAACCAAAACAGTCGGGTCACAATATCGATTGTTGTTTTAGTTGGGCGTACGTAGACTGTATCCCGGTAGTAACTTAGACCCGTCCGGAAGCGCTTACTCATTATTTCTATTTATTACATTTCTTTTTGTATGTTCACACAGATCAATCAATCACCAACAGTACTACAGTAGAACCCCTCATAACCCATACCCCCTCGGGATATGCCCCAGGGTATGGGTTTTGAGGTTGGGACCCTTTTGCATATGTAATAACAATTTCGAAAGGGGCATCGGTGGAATCGTTGGTCCGAGTTCCAATTTGAAAAATGGACCGGAACGAGATGGAAACCGTATAGCATTGATCCGTCGGGGGTACTTCGGACTCGGAAGGTCATTGAGGGGGAGGGGACGGTGACCCACCCTGACCAGGCGGTTTTGTGGTCGAACGAGAAATGTGAGATTATGTTTCTGGGTCGTTGAATGATTGGATGCAGATGTCCGCTGAGTGTCTTGTGGCCCAGTCAGCTTTCGTCAAAACTTTATTTTTTGTGTCAGAGTCTCAGATGCGATCGGTGCATTTGTGAATTTGATAATCTTTGTAGATTCGGATGAGTCGCCACGGCGCGAGCATAATGCATATTTCGCCGCCGCATTCACAGGTACAGTGTCCACCAAGTCAGCGCCCGTCGGAGGAATGATCAGGTAATGTTAAATGAGGTGTGAAATGTAGCATGACCGAGATATATTATACATATCACAGTAACAAACGGACGACATCGCCCCTGGATCGAAGTTGGCCCCAGTGGGACGTCAACATAATTATTTTTCAACGAGGACACAGTTTTGTCAACCGCTCCCGGCCTCTGAGACTGTCAACGCCAGCCGCATCGTGATTCCGTAAACTTCAAGTTTTCAAATCAGGGATGTTAAATAGGATCGGGGGACCCTCGATGATCGCTTACTAGGCAGCTGTCACGCATTGCAAGGCTGTCCGATATACACATAGCGTCAAAAGCATGACATTACTATCATATAGTTTTTACTGCTGCATGCAATTTACTGTATATGTAATGGGCAAACGTGATTGAAAGTCGGAGCTAAGGTATTGATGGAGCTCGAAGCAGGCACTGTCGGATCATTTTTCCTACGTAAGCTGCTACAACCCCTATAATTCTCACGCAAGCTTGCCAACACGGAAACACCTCCTTGTGAAGAAAATGTCACCCATTCAGTCGGCGCAATTGTCGATGTCAAATAGTATGTGTTTCGCTACGTCGCAAGATGATCGGGTAGTCGACGTAACATTGCTTCTTTCAGGGGCATTCGTGTACACATTTATAAAAGCTCTGCCTTGATAACATTTGAATCGTCTCAGTCGCCGTGAAGCCTTTTTTTAGTCACGACTTCGATTGCGTATGTGAGTCAGTTTCAAACCCACTCCAGTATAGCATTCTGAACCACGATCATTGAAAGACATTGAAGCAATTGATTCTCCTATCCTATCTTACCATGAATGTACAAATTGCTCCAGATACCCAAATATTTGAAATCGGCAGGTACACTGCCGGTAAGTTCACATAGTTGCTTACTTTGTCGCATGAGTGACTCGAATGTTCTTTTTTAAAAGCTCTGACCTTGACACTCAGTCTCTGGGATGGACTCATTACGTGCAGTGACGAAGTCACTTTTATTTGGTCGTGCGTCATCGTTCCCTTGGATGCAAAGCCATGGAAAACTTAATTTTCTTCGTTGTACATATGTAGCATGCCACATACGGCCTACATCAAGTGGCTGTTTCTCTTTACGAAATACTTTTCACTCGTCACCCAGATGTGAGTATCTTCTATTTGTTTCATTATGTGCTGTCGACCTGACTGCCGAGGCTTAGTGCGGTAGTTTGGACTGAAGTGGGATACCTCACAATCCATCCTATGTCTCTTTATGATTGTCGACTTTATCGAGCCATCGAGATGATTGCGATCGGGTTGCTGACGCTTTCCTTCGACTTCATCTTGCTTGTCCGAAGTGCGTTCCTTCTAGTTTCAAACGTTCTCCCCTCTTATAATACTACCAGTTTATGCTCTATATGCACGGCATTTTTGGAGTTGCTTTTTTGCATCATGCGCGGTCCTGACAGAAATTGTGTCGACAGCCATCTCTCTGTCCTTCATTATTCCCACGATGATGTATGACCCAGCCTGCGTAATGGCCCAGCCGCCACGGGTGATGTTACTATACGTCTTAGGTACGATGGTATCACAGGTCATCCTGTTGTGGATGGCATATCGCAAACGACAGCGCGTCGTCCAAACGAGGCATTCCATTGCCTGCATTACCATCCGCGATGGGATCGTGACGTTTATATGTATTGCTTGTGAGTGAACCAACTGTTCATCTGTGTTTCTAAGGGAAGGGCTGAGTTGAGATACGCTCACAAAGTGTTTTTCTTTCTACTTTTCATACTTGTACTCTACCACAGCCCGGTCGCAAGTCTCTCTATCTTGTGCGTTCCGCTACGTCTGTCGTTGCCAATTAATTGGATATCTTTACTGACCACTTTACATGAAAAGCTGGCTTCCGATGGTTCTCTCTGTCTCCGTATGTCGTCCTTTTATCTTATCTACCCCAAGTGGTTATTGACGTTGTCGCGCTATTTCCTTGCGGTCTCGTACAGACGTGTCGCATTGTTTTGAACCTCCAGTGTGTAAAGCACGCTGAATTACCCACTCGACATTTCACGACAGACGTATGGGGACTTGATATCAGCAACGATTCATATAGTCTTCCCGACGCGGCCCGGTAATCACTGGTTTCAGCAAACAAAGAGAAAATGCTCAACTGAGATGCAACTAGTATTAGTTGGACGATCGTATTCAATCAAGAAAACTGTATTCAATCATGGATGTATCATGCTAATCTAGACAATACCCAACCATCGGGCAGTCGCGCTCATTTTATTTGTAGCTTCTGATATATTATACACGATCGAACTGCCACTCATCCCACTACGTTGTGGTCTTCTCTTTTTAAAGCAGCGCCAGTTCCACCTTTTTCACACGCAGACTCGTCGCAGTGGAAGGCTGACCACACATGTAACAGTGCTGCGGGTCTGCATATGTATATCACCCATTAAACCAACCGTCTGTTGGACGTGTTACAAATCCCCTTATTCATGTGACTTCCTTCCATCATAATTATTTGCGTGGCATTGCTTGTTATCTATATGTATCTGATCAACCCTGTCATCTACCCTTGCTGTGACTGTTACTACAATAACGGGTCGCACTTTATATCATTTGTTCTATCACTGGTCTCCCTGAGCTAGTGTTACTTCCTGGATCATTCCGACCACCCGAAGGATTGAGGAAACTCAACAGAGCCGGCGAAGCTTCTAATAGGGCCATGATTCTTGCCTGTTCAGGGACTCAAAGTGCCACCGGTCCAGCTGGAAGCTCGAAGTGTGTTTCAAGGAACCACCCCTCGTGCCATGCGGTCCATACCCTGCCAAGGAGCTGTTCAAATTTGAAAGCTTGACCATTCTTGTTTCGACCAGTCAAATTGGGAGAGTAAATTCGACCAATCGAAATTGTCATTTCAAAACCATGCAATCGAAACTTCAAAGGATTCCAGCCGAGGGGCTGTAATACTTCGAACCAATCGTGAGTCTGGACGGCCGTCGGGTGATACTAAACAACGCCCTAATTTACAACCCGTAGCACGGTTGTACTATGCAGTTCCTGCCCATTGATTGTTATAAAGGAACAACCCCATTTCGTGGTGATAATCCATGTAAGTACTGTCATTGTTTGCCCAAGTCACCGTATGGGCTACTAGGACTCATCGACACGATTTCTCTACCCCAGAATTCTACTCCAGAAGCACACAATGTGGATCACGACTCGCAGTCCAAGAGAAAAAAGGTCAGACTCGTCTCGTCTGAGGCGACCGTTTACCGTAAGTCTGTATCGTAGCCTGGGCCCGCCCAACCCAAGCACGCGGGATGATTATTGTGTTGGATACCGGCCGCTCGTTTGGTCTAGTACATATCGGGGCGCAAGAAAACATCCACTCTCGATGCAGACATAGTGCCATTGATTCATTCTAACGCCAGCTCCAATGGAAAAGTGTCAGGATGCATTGATACCGACACGATGTAGTTGAAATCGAAATCAAAAAAGGTGCTGTTGACCATCTACAAGGCCTCC
This sequence comes from Rossbeevera pachydermis, assembly GCA_038090155.1. Classification (NCBI taxonomy): domain Eukaryota; kingdom Fungi; phylum Basidiomycota; class Agaricomycetes; order Boletales; family Boletaceae; genus Leccinum; species Leccinum pachyderme. The sequence goes on from JBBPME010000324.1 coordinate 22,886, forward strand.
AAAGTAACACATTAGAGCTTTGAGTTTGGTACCCATCCACTCCTCCTCCACCTCTACCATTTCATCCGAATCTTGCTTCACCGACGGCCTATCGCTGGTTACTAACGCCGATATTTCTTCGAGGTTTGTATTTCGAGGCAAATAATAAGCCACATTGTGGGTGATTTCTCGACTAAGATGGAAGAGATCAACACCATGAATCGGCTTCACACTTGCAAGACTGAACTCCGGATGGCGTTCGGAAGGGCCGTCGGTCTGCTCGCCAACAAGTTGGACGTCGTTTCCCTGTAACAAATAGTCTGGACCTCCCCAGGGAGGACTAAGAAAGATGACGTTGATCTGTCGTTTGTCCGCCGACCGAGAAGAAATGTGCGCTTTCGCAAACGAGATGTAGTCAGCCAGGATGAATTCAATGCGGTCGGCGACGCCGTATATGACTGCGTTGTGTCTCGCGAGGGCCAGGCGTACAGGAGATATGTCCAGTGCAATCACTTTAAGATGTCAGGCATGGATGAAAAGTATTCAGTCACCCTCACCATGCTCGCACGTCTTGGCAAACGCGATGGCATTTCCGCCGACGCCACAAAATGCATCAAGGATGGTATCGCACCGACACCGGTCTGCAATCTGGTTCGCGATCAGCTCCGGGGTGATGCTGTACCATCCTTCATCGTCCAGCAAGCATCCTTTATCGTAGAGGGAGAAATAGCGTTTTCGCTGGGAGAAATCTGCGTGGTGAAGTGTGAGAGCGTAGTCGGTAGAGGAGGCTGTTCCATACATTTTTTCAGGTGTTCAGGGACTTTGGAGGCGACTTCGTAGCGGGGCACAAGCCCCGTTGCGTCGTATGCATGCCACTGTGAGCCGAGCAATCCCATCTGAGGGGGCTTAGCACCATCAGTAGGAAGGTCCGCCTTCGCACTCGGTTTGATCGTTGTCGTGTTGTATTGACTGGGCGACCCTTCAGTACCTTCAGTAACATCCTGCGATGAGTCGGCCGCCAGATTTTGTTGGAAGGCTAGCTTGGTGAAACGAGATAAACCTGACAAGTTTTTGGTTTTTGATTTGCCCATACATGAACGAAGTTTATGTAAAGAAACGGTTGAGCTTTGAACTTTTTCTTGTTCCAACGGTCATTTATCACGTCCGTATAAAAAGGTCATTTCCTCGTCCCCTCGAGCTCGACTCGTACACTCAAGATACTCGCTGTCTTGTGTCTGCCCCTCGCTTTCGAGTTCGCGCGAAATCTGACGATTCCGGTTCCCCATGTGCCATTACTGTCTATTTCAGGCAACTTGGCCACGTGGGAAATTTATGTAAAAAAAAGCTCTCATCTTCGGTCGCCTTTAGCACCTCAACGCCCACTCGGAACTCAACGGAAACGATACCATTCGAGTCGGAATAGCCCAGCGATCACTTTCCGAATAGACCGGCGCAGAAAAAATGAGGTTTCGGAACCTCGAAATTTTGGAAGCCCGGGATTACGGGGTTGGGTGCGACCAAGTCATTTCGTGAGGGAAACACGCCATACATTGTTGGAAAAAGAGATGTACACATATAAACTACTCAGGGAATACTAACTTTCCAGATCTAATATCATTGACATCACTTTTTACATACTCGAGAATATCAATTGCAGTGTGTAGCTTGATATTTAGCAGCTTTGCAAGTGCTCCTGCTGGAAAGAACTCTGATATTATTAGTTCAGTGATATGGATAAAACCATGTCCTTCCAAAATAGTAAAGAGATTTGGGAATCTCTCTGGGCGCAGTATGCAACGAGGGAAAGACTCGGTGGAGAACTCACCGGTAATTTGAGGAGATTGCTTAACGAAGCAGGTAGAAATATAACAGTAGAACTGCTTAGA
>JBBPME010000325.1:0-24715 GCA_038090155.1 Rossbeevera pachydermis
TTTCTCCTCGCTCTCTTGCGCTTCCTTTACGCTTCCCACGGCACCGCCCGCCTCTAGGCCCATACCCTCTGCCCTACCACGTCACCCGCCTCTAGGCCTATACCCTTTGCCCTTACCCCTTGCCCTATTGCGTCACTTGACCCTAGGCCCTTACCCTTCACCCTGATGACTCTCCTGGTGTCGTCATCCTCTTAAGTAACCCTTACTCATCCGCAGTCTTCTTATTCATCCATAACTGCGGATTGCTCATTTCTCTTACTCATGCTTCGTCACCCTGCTTAGTGTACACTTACTCATCCGCAGTCTTCATGACTCATTCATACTGCGGCTGACACATACCCTTCGGTCATGTTCCATGACCTTCCATTCCCTTAGTATATAAACCCTAGACACTCGTCTTTGTAACACTAAGCTAGAGCTACTCTGTACTCTCAATCTATCTGCTCTCAGCCCCACTCTCTGAGCGTGTGCTCCTTACTCCTTCGTCGTCCAAGGCCTCCCCCTTCGGACTCCTCTGTTAAGCCTTCTTGTGACGCTTCGTGGTGAAGCTCTTGAAGCACCCTTAGTCCCTCGTCGTCCAAAGGCTTTCCCCTTCGGACTCCTTCGCCCTTAGTCGTCCTCCGGTGTCTACCTCAGGACTCTCAACCATTAGCCCTAGTATCCACAGAGTCTACGACCGACCCTACCCGGGCCAGTCGTAACACTAGTGCTCCACCAAGAGTATTCACTTTATCTTTGAGCACTTCTCCTCCATTGGCCCACCATATCAACAGGTATGTCTTCCTCTCTTCATAGCACCCTCACCTAGGGCATACTCGATAGTGTTCGCTACAGTAACAGTATGACAGTGTTTCATATTCCATTGTGATATTTCAAATAGGATATCTTCTAGCTCTTAGTGTTTCCAAACAATGCATTATACATTGGAGCATCCTATCTCCACTCTCCTCTTTATTGCAATACTCTGTTGGCAAACCTCAATATTCAATCATATATCCGAAGGGTTGATCATTTTGAAGTCTATGACATTTCCTCTGTCCATGTGGCAAGTCAAAATAAGACAGTTCATAGCAATGGCCATGGTTTGAATGGTATCCACTATGAAGCATAATTTTATGTTTGTATGATGTATGTTGTTTACTAGAAACAAGTTTTTTTCTACTGTACATATGTCAGCCTTCTTACCTCACAAAGTGCTTGCTTTATTAGTTCATACCATGTTTATTACTTGATCCTAGATTTGTGTTCCTCATGAATCAGACTGACAGATTCTCGATTGAAACACATGGAACAGTGTTTCAGCATATTGCGAAGAACATATAGGTTGCAGCACGATCCTACATTTACGAACCTTGTTCCAACCGCCACTCAGGCTTGATACGCTCCCGCACTTCTCATGCTCGTCTGGATACAACTATTGTGGCGTAAATGAAATCCCAGGTAGGCTAGATCTTGCACTGACCTTTCCGGGATTGAATAAACCCAGCGGATCAATAGTCTTCTTAATTAACCACATCAACTCCACAGTACCTTCCCCCAGCTCGGAGTAGAGGTATTCACGTTTGCCGATGCCTACACCGTGCTCGCCTGTGCCTATATTTCAGGTGCACGAGTTAGGAACCGGCACTTCGGCGAGTTTGGTAGTCATCGGAGACCATGCTTGTAACTCACAGGTGCCTTCCATCCTTATCGCACGTTCGACCATCCTATGTACAACTTCCCGTGCTACCGCTAGTTCTTCGTCGTTCCGAAAGAGGAGTACTGCATGGAAATTACCTGTCGTTCGTTTAAATTCGTGGAGTGAATGAACAGGCAAGCGGAATGTTATAAAACCGCTGACCATCACCGACATGTCCGCCCATGGTAGACACGAGGGAAAGTTCGTGGAGGTCCTGCTTCGTTTCGTACACAAGATCGGGAAGCCTCGAGACCGGGACGCTATCCAATGATGATACCACATCAACGATGCTGTCTGCACTTGCAGGCAAAAGAAAACAGACCACGCATCCGTAGTCCATCCCCTTGATCCTTCTAGGAGGGCCAAGCTAGACCAAAGCGCACTCTTCCTATCTTCCTATAGATCTTCCGCTTCCTTTTCGCTCCGAGCCAACTCGAAATTGACGGCACCATAGTTTTTGACGACTTCCTTGGCGATTCGGGCAGACTCTTGGAGTGGCGCTTGCGTAGGTCCCTGGAATTTGATGAAGAGGCAGTCAACTTCGGGGTACTTGCGTTGAGAAGCACCGTAAAGGTTTATCGAGCGTATAAACTCAGAGTCACAGAGTTCGACACATTCTAAGAATGAATTTGTGAGGCAACAATGTAACATGGGGTAGGCAATCGCATGGATTGAAAGCGTCAAGCAAGTCAGAGGCTCAGTAGTAAGAAAGAAAGGTACTCACGGATGCCAACTCCGCGATTTAGTACATCAATTACTGCTTCTGTAGCCTTCTTGACGTCAGGGAAGGGTACAACAGCAACCGTAGTGGGCAATACTGGGGCCAGACGGGTCGTAACCATTCCACAAGACAATCATGAGCATCTTATGTAGCCGCGAGTAATGAGGCGGATCGAGACTAGGGAACCCACCTTCAGTTATAATTCCTAGAGTGCCTTCGGCACCAATGAATAACTTGGTCAAGTCGAATCCTGCTGATGATTTCCTGGAACGTTGTCGTGTTTTTATGACCTCTCCAGAGGGAAGGACCACAGTCCGTAAGTGATTGTAGAGTTCAGTGAGAAGATCAATATCAGGTTACAAAGATAACACCAATCTTGAGACATAGAAAAATATACATACTGCATTAAGGAACCACTCCGCCTTAGCTGTCCCATACCGCACCGCATTGGCTTTGAGAAGAATTATCGATTGCATCAGAATAAGCCAAGAATAATCGTACTTCCGGAACACCCAGTGCTCATCATCCCGCCTATCGTTGCCCCGGGTTCAGGATCCAGCTAGAAATGTATCGTATGTGTTACCATTCTCTCAGTAACAGCTATGATAATATACTTACGGGGAAGAACAAAGCAATTCCTTTTTGGTGCAAAGTAAATATAAGTAGCACTTTGCTTCTAGCACCAAAAGTGATGAGGAAGATGCCTACCCTTCTCCTTCAATGTTTCATTGATCTGTGTCCATACAGTCCCAGCGTGACATACGATATCTGAGTCTTGTTCTATCTCGTAAAGTATTTCATGACATTCAACGGATTCGGAAGTGACGTGAATGAGTAGATCCAGGCCCGCGGATGAGAGCAACGAACCATGAATCTCGAGAATCTTGTCCATACTGGACATGTCCACACAAATCCCGCCTACTTTGTGCTGTTCAAATGTCAGTCAGCAATGAAACGCGAGAAAGTACCAATTGAATTGATGGATGTGACACCACGGAGATAGCGTGTGAGAAATAACGTATCCAAGCAAGTCGCATCAAGGAACGAAGAAAAAGGCGTCGGGCATGATCGGGGTACGAGAGAAGTACATATCGCAAAGTGACCGAGGCTCAAGCGCTCATCCCTCGATAGTGGCCCTCCAGACAGGTCCCACCTGAGAATGGCGTTATTGGCATCCGATACTTGGTAGCTATCTTGACAATCTTGACTACGTCTTCTGTGCTTGTTGGATAGACTACCACGGTGTGGGGAGAAACTGTAATCAATGAATTTAGGTAGTTAATAACAGTTCCCATCCCAAGATTAACACAGAATACAGGAGCCAAGTCTACCAGACCCACGCGTACCTGGGTGGTAATCATTTTCTGAAAATCCGTGGGCCTAGAGGTCTTCCGGATCGGTACTAACGATCCCATTATCCTGGCCATTCTCACCGAAAGTATGTCTTAGTTCTTGTATGGCTTTCTGGAAGTCTGTTGGGGTTCCATATGCCGGTTCCCTATCCTCAGGAGACGTTCCTTGGCGTCCAAGACCAAGGGCAGGCGGTAGGGACAAACCAGTGGATAAGCCAATGGTATACCCTAGTAGTGCACATGTTAATGCACCCAGGAAGAAAGGGGACGACCTAATTCGAAAAGGCGCAATCGTACTAGCATGCAGCCCATGTAGATTTGCAGGATGAAGGGACCAGCCACGGCCAACAGAGATGAATGTACTCCTCCGAGTCAAAATGGTTCTGAGTGGTGTTGTTCGAATCATCTGAGTGAAATTAGGCGGAGGATCTGAAGAGGTGCGCACGAGGTATTTTACTAACCGAGACACGCAACCAATGAGTACACGTTCTCGACTTCTCTTAAAAATATCATAACCACATTAAGGGCGAGGCTACTTAGGGTATGTATATCTACGCATCAACGTTTGAAAGCGACGGGGATTATAGAGCCTGTAAGCGGATATATGCGAGTCAGCTTTGCGACAAGCCCGACTCTGACACTTACTTTGGGTGCTAGACTGACAATCTTTCCCCAGCCCTTTAACCGCAAATCTGCGTTGACGATACCCCCGATCCTGGTGCCCAACATCTCCCTCTTGTTGTTCAACAAGACCGCCGCGTTGTCATCAAACTTGACAAACCTCCCGTCTGGTCTTCTCACCGCTTTTTTGGTGCGAACAATCAAGGCGCGCCGGACATCGCCTCGACGCACTTTGACCGCAGTCGCAGAGGCTGCTTGTGCGGAGGTAAGTGGACGGGCACGTTTGACAACACAAACGATTTCGTCTCCGATGGAACCCCAACCGTTGTTGACTTTTTGTTTCAAGACGTTTACGCACTCAACTAGGAGCGCACCAGAATTGTCTATCACCTGACCTCGGGGACGTCTGCACTGGGAATCATGACGATAAATGAATGTAGGACGTACGTTGAGCGTTCCTTTGAGGCCGATCATGACGAGCGGAGGAAAAAGAGTCTCGGCGTGAATAAATAAGTCATAGAGTTCCCACGTCGAACCCGACGGATTGACGGGTTCCCCACAGTGGAGGCATAAAGGACTTCCGTGCGGTCCCGCAGCTTTATTCTTGCCAACAACTTATCATGCCAGCCTCGCGTCGTGGTAGTGGAAGCGTCGTGCTGCCCTCGGGACAGACGATCGCGATTCACACTCGCACTCAGGATGAAGAAGACCTTCCCCATGCCACCAAAAGGTGTGCACGGCGTGTGTTGAGCACTATGAGATATCCTTACCTTCTCTCGATCTTAGGACGATGGCAGATCATCTCAGGAAATACGATATTCTGTCAGTTTTTTCCTTCCGTTATCTGTTAGAAACTTTGTTATTTATCTGCTTTGTGGGCGCGCCATACGTAGATTCACTCTTACACCACAGAGAATGCGTATGATCGTTGAAGCATTTGCTGAGACCCTTGAGCTGGGACTGTCAAAGCCCAACCAGATTGTGGTACGTACTTGTTCCCCTCTATCCTGTCCTTCCTCTTCCTCTTCCCGGTCCCATTCAATTGTCCTATTTCTTAAATACGGAAAGAAACCACTCTGCTGTCTATCATCCAATCCGCTATCGAGATTCTGTTCAGTTGCGCTTTACCTGTTGATCCTTCGACAACATGTGATATTACGTGTGTATGCACGCGACTTCTAGCTTTCCGTTTTTATCTGTGTCCGAACGATCATCTGATGATGGCTGTTTGAATAGCCTATGATTCCCACCTTTGTCTTTGGATGGCCATCTGGCCAGGAGATCGGTGATTTTTTGGCCGTGGATCTCGGTACGCCCGTCCATGCGTCTTCTCGCTTTAACTTTACTGAACGACGCAATACCAATCCGTCTGATCTTCCCTGTTGCTTGTAATTTTCTGTCACGGTGCTCGTTTCCAGGCGGTACCAACCTCCGAGTCTGCCTCGTCACTCTGCAAGGCGATGGCAAATTCGAACTCACGCAAACTAAATATCGTCTCACTGAAGAACAGAAGCAGGAAGACGGGCAAAAATTATTCGATTTTTGTGCCCAGTGCTTAAAGACGTTCATAGATTCGAACACAGGCGATGGCCCCGGTATGCTGAAAGAGGATCAGGTGTTACCTTTGGGTTTCACTGTAAGTCTCGTTCTCTCTCGTTCTGTATTTGAGATATCCTGAGCTGAAAATTGGCATTGTCTGGCTTTAAACTTCCAGTTCTCTTATCCGTGCTCGTGAGTTTAGAGTTATTCCAAGAATGCAAGTATTCTAAATTGTTCTCGTGCAAACCATGTCGTGGTTTAATGCTTTCGTCGCTTATTGTCACTATCTATGTTCGCTTGGCTTTGGATGTACTTCGTCTATGCGTCTGCCCATATCGCCTGTTAAAGTCAAGAACGCATTGATCACGGTGAACTCATCCGTTGGACGAAGGGCTTTGGTGCCCCGAACACGGAGGGAAGAGACGTCGCCGAAATGTTTAGGCAGTCACTTGCACGACAGGTGTGGCTTTCTGTATTGATTCACACCGTCATCATCTCACCTCTCAAAATTTGACTCTCAGAATCTTCCCATAAAGTTGACGGCAATCATCAACGACACCACCGGCACACTCATCGCGTCGCACTATGTCAGCCCCAAAACCAAAATAGCGGTCATCTTTGGGACAGGTTGTAATGCCGCATACATGGAGCATGTTAAAAATATCCCTAAGATCGCAAACTTGGACATTCCTCCTGACGTCGATATGGCCATCAATTGTGAATGGGTATGTTTAACGCGTCTCTTCACGCTAGGTGGATCTCGATCTTCTTTCTTCAAGGGTGCTTTTGACTCGTTCGAGCACGAGCATCTTCCTCGGACAAAATACGACGCAATTGTGGATGACACATCAAACAAGCCTGGTGAACAAGCGTTTGAAGTGAGTATATCTCCCCCGTATGTTGCGACCGACATGTCGAACACGATTGATTAATTCCCGTACTCTGATGTGTTTACAAAGAAACTCATATCGGGCCGATATCTGGGTGAAATTCTCCGACTGGTCCTGTGCGAGCTCATAGACGAGGGTGTGCTTTTCCTCGGTCAGAACACTTATAAGCTTGAGAAACCGTATTGTTTTGACACTGCTTTCTTGTCTCTGATGGAAAGGTGAGTCCGGCCTTGCTGTTTTTCTTGTATTGAAAGCTGTCACATCTTGGCTCACCCTATGACAGCGACCCAACGGATGAGCTTCTCATGATTATTGGCATATTCACTCACTTTTTTGCCATTGAAACGACACTGGCCGAACGCCAATTTTTCCGAGCCCTCGCTAAATTGATTGGGCGACGTGCGGCACGACTGAGCGCATGCGGAATCGCAGCAATTGTAAAGAAGATGGGATATTTGGACGAAGGGTGTTCTGTTGGCGCGGACGGTAGTTTGTACAATGTGTGTGGACTTTTTAGCTTCAGTTTTTCTTTCTTTCCGATAAATATCCTGATCACTTTCTTTGGATAGAAATATCCTGGTTTCCCAGACAGGGTGCACGAAGGTCTTCAAGATATCTTTGGAGACAAGGGCCGGTGAGGGTTCAAATGTCCCTTCGTCCATCATTCTCTGACCCTGGTTTTCTTCTACAAACTGGTGATTTAGTAACATTGTGACGCACCATGCCGAAGATGGGAGCGGTGTTGGCAGTGCGATTATCGCCGGTAAGTCCAGTTCTTCCTTTAATGCGTCTCGGAGTTTCCTTGACTCGAACTTTTCTTACAGCCATGACAAAGTTCAGGAAGGATGCGGGCTTGTTTACGCACGTCTGAGGGTGCGTGCGTTATACTTAGAATTGTACAGATTAGGACGCTGGTTTGGCTTGTGAGAAACTTATTTCGTAAAGAAAAGATGTATAGGGATGCAGTAGAGCGCTGTCGACTCGTTTGTTGTATATTACACTGTACAAATCAGCCTCTGATTTTTTGAAGGTTTGAAAAAACAATTTACTCAATTGGTGATTTTTCGAGGCCTTCCTCTTGCTCGATTAGTGTCGGCGCATCGGCAGACCAAGTGATCGCTGGAGACTCGAGAGTATGGGAAGACAGTTGTTCCCACTCTTCTAAGAAGCGGCTGGCGTCGGAGCGACGTACGTGGATTGTTCCTAGCCTGGGCGCTGCTGATCTTCCTGATCAAACAAATGTCAAGTTGTCTGCCGAGTTCAGAAAAAAAAACCAGACGAAGATTACATATAGCAGGAACCCCGAGGTGATGTACAATACAGCATCCAAGTTGTTTATCATTAGATTGTGCGTTTGAGATGCTCTAGAATCTTGAAATGAGGTTTACGCACGGGCGTAAAGGAACCAACAATGTACGGGACAGTATTACTCGCATAAGTCGGACTGGAAAATTCGTAGTTTGAGAGGCGCAGATCCGACGGCCCATCTGAAGAATGGTACTATTCACAAATACTTCAACTACTACTTCTTCTCCCGTCCCGTCGAAGTCGAACGTTGAACGTCATCCGAGTCGAGATTCCGAAACGTTATCGTTATTCAACACTCGTCCGAGATTTTAGTCAGTGACTACCAGCCAATCAAGCTAACAAAGAAGCTCAAGGTTGGTGGTCTAGAAGACGACAGGGTCGCCATGAAAAATGGTGTCCCCTATTGATTTATGTAATTGACCGCCCCAGGAATGAATGGGGAGCAGTACGATGTCCGCATGCACCGCAAACGGCCAACCGTTTTTGTCCCGATCACACTGATTCTGGCATCCATCAATTACTAATAATATCCGGGCACGCTCGTGACCAGTTGCCCTCATATGGGCGCTGTTCAGGGAACAGCTTCTCGATAAAATCTTCTTGCCAGTGCCCCACTGACGTCTCCGCACCAACCTTGATTTCCTTGAAAGCCGCTGCCCGCTTTTAGTACGGTATTGGTAATAGCGGAGGTCGAACGGCATGACACTGACGTTGCTTCTCTCCCAGAGCACCTGGGGCTCCGCTGGCAGAGTCCAAATACTGACAGTTCTGTTTTCGACCTCTCGGATAAACAAAGGGAAGGGGAAAGAGAAAGCAATGCTAAAGGAAAGTTCCGCGCCACTGTAATAGATTCAGTCATTTCGGCCCCGACTCCCGAAGTCTTAGCTGGTGCTCTCACGCGCTGTAATCGTGGCATAGCGGCCTTGCCCCGTGACAACGAAGCTCGCCGCGGCAAACTCTAGGCGTCGTCAAGTAACGAACACGGACACACGGGAGAAGGGATATAATAAATCCAAATACATGGTACACACTGGCATGCTGCGGAGACCTTCTACACACGGTCGGCAAGCATGTAAAAAGAAGCCTCACTTCTCCGTTGCTGTGTAAACCCCAAGAAAGAACGCTTCCCGACTAAGAAACGTATCTCGACCAGGGCTGTGAACATCATTTGATGCGGCCATGAAGTACCGAGTGTACTGTCTGAGGGAGATATGACTTTGAGATTGGATGAAAGGGTATCTTATTATCTGATCGTTAGGTAACTTTGCTAGATCGTGGCTTGGATAGATCCTGTACAAGACATTCCATAGAAACGTTCCATCCATCACCAAATGTAGAGGGTAAATGCCCTGGTTCGTTGATCTTGCAGGATATACATAGAAGAACTCATGCCGGGGTGTAGGGTATCGTGATCAATGCTATACCTCAGGCTTGCTCTCCTCGTCAGTATAGTGGACTGAACTTCCGTGTTCGATGTGTTGCGAATCCTTAAAGGCAACCTGGACATTGTGCATCCTCGGAGATTGGGGATTGATGGTAGGTTGCGCAGATATCCGACGCATGGCCTGAGAACCAGATGCACGACGCGTTGCCATTTCCCTTGTCCAAGCTTTGCCTTCGGAAACACGGTAAATTATAAGAAAGGGTGCGATGATCTACAGAGCCAGTGCAGGTTTTATCATCAAAGGATACTTAAGAAACAAAAAAAGCGCACCTGTGCCACGCCTAGGGCTTGCAAGAATGCATTGGCAAGGGGGCTGTTGACGGCGTATGCAACAAGATACAACAAGGAACCAATCGCATATACAGCGGCACTTTCAACGATCATTGCTGCAAAACTGGCGTACAGAGTGCCATATCCGGGGCCAAGAGCCTTTGATATGCATGCTCGGTGGTACAGCAAGCGAACGACCGTCAGACCACAGATGAAGACATTGATAGCGAGCGAAACGCTGATGTAAGGGAAAAGAAGGGTGAAAGACATCCAGCTACTGGAAGACGGTGTAGGCTGTGACACGGTGGCGACCCAAAGAGAACCAGTAACTGTAAGCAACATATGGAGGGTTAAGGAGGGTCGATGAGGCAAAACAAATACTTACCGACGGATGCAAGAAGCATCAAACCTCCGAACCCTGCAACAAAAGAATGGAACCTGCTATCTTTATACACTACAATGCAGCGCCATATCTTGCAAGGGTTGGCTCGTTGATCAGAAGCAGCGAGCCTAAAAGCCTCACCATGAGGGCGTCCGCGGACCAATTTGAAACCACGAAAGCAACATTCAAAGGAGCGGATGATGTGGTTATTTCATAAGCGCTAGGACCTGCAGAGTGCAGGTTGGGATTGTATTCGAACTGCACGAGAAAGACTCACCACCGGGGAAATCTCTATGATTTATGAAACCAAGCTGAGTAATGCGTGAATTGGCGGCGACGTAAACAGTGCCCAGTGCAAAAAGAAAGTGGACGTAGACGAAGAAAAAAAGGTGTTTCTTTCGAGAGCCGTCGCGTGAGTGGAGTTGGGTCCAGAGGGATCGAGAGCACATAAAGTACAGAACGACCACGATACCGTAGAGGATGGCAGTGACAATAGCACCATACAGCCATGTTCCCTCGGTGTAGACCTGTGGGGGTTGAAACTGGGGATCGTTTGAATCAAGGACGTTTGCCATGATGGGAGTCGAGGATCCCTGTTCCCCGCAGGTCGAGGACGAAGGGTTGCTTTATGGGGCGATTAATATTAATATTGTTGGTATATGTAATGGGAGAGGATGCCATCACAGCTCCTCGAGGCTAGATCACTTATCCGAGTGCGGCAGGCGTGTTCCGAGCGCTGATAGCCAAGAAGAAAAGCTTATTATTTCCGAATGGATATAAGCGCAGGGTGCGCTGCTAATATGGCAATAACAATGTTGATATTAAGTAAAATTTAGCCGCGAGGACCATTTTCAATGAAATCCCACCTCTGCTCGACAGCCAACGCGTGCCATCCTAACACCGGCGGACGAATGCATTACTTGTTGCAATTGCGCGCTCTGACAGGGTAATGGGTGTGGTGCTCGATCATGTTGCGTAACCAATATCCCACGCATCTCCGGCACTCGGTTCCCGCATCTCTCCCGGTTTCAACGTCGACATGACTTACGATCTTGGAAAAGCAGTTGGCCACAAGGCTGCTGATCAACCGGTAAGGTCTCTGTCATTTTGTTTGCCTCCAAGCAGGCAAACGAATGATCTCCTAGGTCTCCTGGACACGCAAGGATATCATCACGTACGCGCTAGGCGTGGGTGCAAGGAAGGACGATCTTTCCCTTGTCTATGGTTTGGCACATCACATTTAATTTGTCTCTCCTCTTGATCAATAAACCCGCAGAACTTGGTACGTCGAGTTGCCCATATAGGTCAAATTCACCCTTTCAGGCCAATAGACAAGGCCTGGGCTCCCTTGCCAACGTACCCTGTCGTGCTTGGGCTGAAGGGTGTGTGGTCATCATCCGGTTCAGTCGGGACTTTTCAGTGCTACGTCTTGAATAGGTAACGACACCGATGTGTCCCTCTTTGCGAGCAAACTCTCTGCCGGTCCTGTCCCTGGGCTCCCTAAGCTCAAACCTGACAGAGTGGTATGCGGGCCAGTTTCATGCTTTCCCATCAGAATCCCTGAACTTCGTGTCGTAGGTTCATGCTACTCAGAGTATCGAGGTCCTGAAAGACTTACCGGTTGAAAGTGGGCCGGGTTGGAAGTTGACAAGCAGGATTTGCGCTGTCCACGAAAACAGTGAGCACTGCATGTCATTCTTTGAACCTGATCTCATATGAGTTTCAAGAGTCTGGCATCATCGTTGAGCGGGAGTCGTCCCTCGTGGATCCCAATGGCACGGTTTATGCAAAGCTCTTTGTAAGGACCCTTGTCTTTGCATGACTCTTCGATCGTTACATTTGCCATGTTTCTTTCAGAATTCTTCGTTCTACCTGGGCGCGAAAGCAAACGGCGACAGGTTCTCTAAAGTGATCGCAGGTGCACCCCAGGCGAAACCCGTTCCAAAGGACCGCAAACCCGACTGGATCATCAGAGATAAGACGACTCCGGAGCAGGCGTTGATCTATCGTCTCAGCGGAGACTATAATCCCCTTCACATTGGTATGTATATCTGTCACTCTTTCAACTCTGGTCTCTCACGAGTCATAATCTACTATTCAGATCCCCAGGTCGGCAAGGCGTTGGGCTTTGGTGATGTCATCCTACATGGATTGTCCTCCTTTGGCTTTGCCGCTCGTGGCCTTATCCAGGAGGTTGCGAGAGGCGACACGCGCGCCTTGAAAGCCTTTGGTGTCCGCTTCACTTCGCCTGTTAAACCAGGTGATGAACTAGAGACGCAGGCCTGGGAGATTGGCCCTGGTCCCAACGGGACGACTGAATTAACATTCATTACCAAGAATGTCACATCGGGCAAGGTTAGTACCGACTCATGTCTCGTGATCCCCTCCCTCATGAAGAATATACCGCAGGTCGCTTTGGGTAACGGTGTTGCCTTGATCAAGAAGGCAGAGAAGAGTAAATTGTAGGACTGCATTTGCGTAAATAATGCAGACTATATTGTTGCGCTGTACTGGTTGTGTGGTGGACTATTGTCCGTAGCGTTGTAAAACTGAACTAGCAATTAATGTTGCCATTATGGCGCATCATTCGACATTGTCTAGCTTGGTCCCCTTCAATATCCTTCCACGGTCAAGGATTGCATCTGCCTCGAGATAGCATCCTTTGAGCCAACGATTTGTTTGTTCCTGGAAAGCTTCTCCGCTATCGAGGGGTTGATCTGTAAAAGTAGTGCGGGCATGAAGCACTCTCCGATTATCAAAGAGCACGGCATCTCCTTCCCGCAGGGTATACTCCATACGGTTGGCCGCGTCGTCTAGTAATGCGACAAACTTTCCTAGGGCTGTGTAGAAGGAACTCGGCGTTGAACTCATTAGCGGTGCTTGGAACGGTGGGGAGTAATTGATATGCTTTATGGGTGGTTCAGTGAACGAATTGCTCGGCAATGTGCATGAATCCAGCTCAATAGTCGGATGCTCGCAGTGCAGATGGTGACCGTCGTTAATGTAGTGGAATGGAACGAGCGTCGTCGAGAGGACGTCAAAGTCAGCTGGATGGCACTTTCGCAGCACTGAAGCCGCGTGAAGGGCGTCAACAAAGACGGAGGTGCCGCCTACGACACGATTGCGCAAGCAATGTAGGATCTGATATCGCGGAGGGTGCTGGAAGTAACTGCTCTGGAGCCATTCAGTGTCCGATTCAGGCCGTACGGGGGGATGTAGACGTACAGTAAGTCCATGTGCAACCCGAGATCGAGGTTGGTGTATGCGATGTTGCGACTGTTGTGAACGTTCTTGACGTCCCACAGTTCGCCATAAAATGTGGTGCGCAACTCTCCGAATATATTGGCGAGCTTGCGGAGCTCACAGGCATCGTTGGAGGTTTGCTCATTCGGTACGCCCGTAACGAAGAGTAGACCATACTGCGTGAGCTGGTCAATGGCGGAGAGAAGGCGAGAAGGCTCGCGAAGCTCAGGATACGGAATGAAGAGAGATTGGGCCTGGGAGATCGAGGATGCGTTCCACTGAATTTGGTCCTTGTCCAAGTGAAATCTCAGCAGCTCCGATGGGGAAGAGTGCCGTTCCAGGAAGTCTGTTGCGTAAAACGATTGATGACCATCAATCCAACGGATGTGAACACCGTTGGCAGTGGGAATGAGACCGCCCGGGGCAGGTCGAATATCAGCAGATATATCTGAAGATTTGTGTAGTTTCTGTCGCGTGGAAGGATGAACGCATGATGGACATTGGCACGAATCCCGAAGCCATTGATGCGAAAAGCCCGGAGTGGTCAATTGGGACGAGAAATATCTGATATTCTGAGATGTACGACGAAGCGAGGCGCGAAGCATATCCTTGATGGTGTTTGGATCAAACAACATAACAAGGTAAACATGGACAGTCGTTCTGATTCACGGACATCGTTCGTTTTGCTTGATAACGTCTCTTCAGACGACTCAGAGCCTGTACAGACGTCCACCGAAGAAATGGTGCTTCTTCTGTCTGTCCTGTCTGTCCTTTGCACTGATGGAACGCTCAGGTTCATTCCTCTCAAGGGCCAGATTACTCGCCTGGTTCAAGGACGACATATGCTCATGACTGGTCCCCTGCAGGCACAGGTGGAAAGATTGAGCGGCGAGGACGCCATTTCGTTGATGCCTACGGACGCGTCTGCACCCTCCGCGGCGTAAACGTGTCTGGTGGTAGTAAAATGTATGTATCTGGCTTTCCGCTCGTTAGGATTCCACTATTCTGAATATCGTTCGATAGCCCAATTGATCACGACCACGGAACATTTCCTGCCAACCACCATTCGGTCACTTTCGTCGGTCGGCCATTTCCACTCGCGGAGGCACCTCATCACTTTGCCCGTTTAAGAAGATGGGGTTTATCATTCAGTATGTCATCTCGTATTTCAAGATGTGCGAACATAATATGGGGTTCCTAGTTCGTTTTCTAGTCACCTGGGAAGCGGTTGAACACGCTGGACCGTGAGCCATTGTTAGGAAGGTGTTCGAAATCTAACCATGCAATGTCAGGGGGATATATGATACAGAATACCTCGAATATGTCAACAAACTACTGTCCTTGCTCCCGGAATACGGTCTTTCTGCGTTCGTCGTCATTCATCAGGATGTCTGGTCGAGATACTCGGGAGGTTCCGGTGCTCCTGCGTGGACTCTTGAGAAGGTAGGACTTGACTTGCATGCCTTGGAGGAGGCCGGGGCTGCTTGGACATTGGGCGTCAAGGGAGGCGGTCACGTCGAAGCAGAGCGCGGCATTTGGCCATGTGGTTACCAAAAACTTGCTGCTGCTACTATGGCGTAAGTCATATCCCTACGAGCAATTGTCGTTGTTCAATTTTATCCTCCAGAACCTGCTTCTGGGCAGGGGATACATTCACCCCGAAGCTGAAAATTACAATGGCCGATGGAAACGTCAAAGGTGTTCAGCAATACCTTCAGGATGCCTTTCTTGACATGTACGAAGTGGTCGCTCAAACATTGGGCAGCCTGGAAGGCGTACTAGGGTTTGAGGTAACCACATGAGTGTCGCACTCAACAGAGTACTGACCACAGACAGGTAATGAACGAACCGCACAGAGGTTACATAGACCTTCCGTCCCTTCACAAGTTTGATTACAACACTGACTTACACCTTGCTCACGTTCGTAAGTTGTCCTATTAGCTGTTCGCGTCCTTCGAAGTGTATTTACGTGCATTCTTAGCTTCTGCGCTCCAATCATTTATGCTAGGTTCCGGATACCCCACTCTCATTTCTCACTGGACTCGATCATTCCCTATGCCTACTCGCAAGACCTCCCATGATGTGCTGAACTCTGATAAACGTACGGTGTGGCGACCTGATGGCCCTACGCAAGGTAAATGCGTCTGGGAAGTGCATGGCGTCTGGGGATGGGATAAGACAAAGGGTGAAGGTGTTGTTCTGCGCGAGAATTACTTTACAAAACACCCTGCCACCGGTCGCAAGGTATGATCTTTCAATGTTTCGTTTTATACGGATGCCTCATGACCGATTCCAGGTTGATTGGTATACAGACTTTTACTATCCTTTCTTGAAGCGCTGGGCGGAACGCGTACACAACGCGATCCCGAAAGAGAAGATGCTGTTTGTCGAGCCGATTCCTAACGAGGTGAATACACCTCATCCGCCAATGTTCCGGAGATTTCTGAACCTTTATATAGTTCTGTCCTTCGACATGGACGAAAGAAAATCAAATTCGCAATATGGTTTTCGCGCCGCATTGGTGAGGCAGGCCGTTTAATAGATTATAATACCCTCATGAGCCCTCGCTGGTTTTCAGGTATGATCTCGACGCACTCTTTAAGAAGGCATTCGGGGACTTTACCGTCAATGTACAAGGATTGTCACGGGTGAGATATCGCCATTTTGATCAGATTGCGAGCATGACGATTCTAGCATACCTCTCGTAGGGAATGTTCCCTTTAAAAGCGTTTTATTGGGGTCAGCAAGGCGCTCGAGATAACTATGCATTGCAGATACAGAACATCATGGATGTTGGACATAAGGTACTGAATGACGTGCCCATTTTGATCGGCGAGTGTGGAATACCCATGGACATGAAGTACGTGTCTCAGGGATGTTGTTTGTTACCGATCTCAGTATTGCTAGCGAGAAGGAAGCACTGACGACAGAAAGATGGACGTGGCAATACCGGATGATGGATGCTCTTATGACTGGATTAGAGCGGTCCCTTGCTAGCTTCACGTTCGTGTCCTATGTCCCATTAAACCCACCCGAAGCTCTTACACTCTGTCAGGTTGTGGAACTACAATCCAGACAACACGGACACGCATGGCGATAACTGGAACGGCGAGAATTTTTCGTGGTTTAGCCAACGCCGTGCCCTTCCGCCCTCGCTCCTGGACTTTGAGCAAACCTCTTTCACACTGGACAATGGGGGTCGTATTCTACCCTCCGTCGTTCGCCCGTACCCGGCCAAGACCGCGGGGATACTCCTAAAATTCTGTTACGAGATGAATACCGGCGAGTTTACCTTCGAATGGACACCTAGTCAAGAATGCTCCTCGCGCGAGACAGAGATATATATCCCCTCGCTAGTCTACCACGGTCGTCAGCTCGTTGTAGAAGGTCTGTTCGCCGATGATAAATACATGTACGACGAATGGCGTCAAACGCTCTTCGTGGTTCAGGGCGATTCGCTACCCGGAAGAACCCGGAAGATTACCGTTTCCGTGCATCCACCTCTTCGTGGCCACTTTCACGTCAATACCTTTTGGGGAGACTTTGGCGAACTCATTGTTTCTGGTCTGGTGGTCTTCTTTGGTATATTTTTGTTTATCAAGTTTAGGTTTTACATGTGATACCCAGCCAAAGATGTTTGTATGCACATAGAATACATCTTTTACAAAGCTTTGGCTCATATTCCTTGATTGAACTGCGGGCCGGATTCGAAATGAGGAATTCTATGAACCTTGAACCATGCGTACTTTAGAAGGTACGTGAGTTCCTTTGGGAAGGCGCCGCACGCTCATTGGGGCGTAGCGCATGGACGTGCTAGTGACCGGTTATTTTTGAACAAAGTAAGAGTGTTACCCCATCTTCTGCTTGATACCATGTGGGTTTGCTCCTTGATCGCATGTAGACAGTTTGACCTCAGATACTGGTTTTGTTGAACTTCGGTCCCTACGCTCCGAACTACAAAAGCCAAAATATCTGAAAACGGGTGGGGGCCGGACACTACCACTGTAATCCTGCACTGTGTGAGCCTCTGTATAGGCTATTTTTACGTTCATTAGCGTGTAAGCCAGCAGCGCTTCCATCGCCATGCGGAGTCAGTTCACAGATAGGATATAATCATGTTACGCATACTTTCCTGTCAGTCCTACTACCGCTCGTGTTCTGCCAGCAGATATGGGCCTTCCATCGTTCATTAGGCCATTGGCCGCACTTGCCGTTGGGGCCGTGGCGATCTCACTGCTTCATGCGACGCCATCGTTTGCTGACGCTAGCGCTCCCACAAGAGCAACACAATTAACGTTCCGTTCTCAGACTCAGAACGATACCAATCTTCGCTATGTCGCAAACTCTGGGATTTGTGAAACGACGCCAGGCGTGGCCCAGTATTCGGGCTACATTGATGTTGGAACGAACATGTCGATGGTCAGCACTACATGATGGAATGGTAGGGATAGACGCTGACGTATATTATGGATATGACAGTGGTTTTGGTTCTTCGAGGCGCGCGAGTCGCCCGAGACTGCTCCGTTCACTCTGTGGTAGGTCCGAGGGCGGAACAAGAACGTAGTAAATGGTGATGGTAACTTATATCCAAGGTTGAATGGCGGCCCAGGATGTTCTTCCATGATCGGTCTCTTTCAAGGTAAGCTTCCAGATAACAGTGAGTCGGGAGATACAAGTTAAGTTGCTTGTTTGTAGAGAATGGACCGTGTCAGGTGAACGAAGGTGGAACGTCAACCTATATCAACCCATACAGGTGAGCATCTTATTTAATCCAATATTGTATAGCGTCTGACCGACTACTACAGCTGGAATAACGTGAGCAATAGTATGCAGTGGTACCTTTTCTGCATCTTGTATCACGACTTATATGCACCATTTAGTGATCTACATTGACCAGCCGATCGGTACTGGATTCTCTTATGGAACGGACACAGTCAACAGCACGGAATCTGCGGCACCTTTTGTATGGAAAGCATTCCAGATACTTTTTGAGAGCCAATTGTTCTCAAAATATGCCTCTCGAGAGTAAGTGCCATAGGTTTCTTCTTTTGTTTCGAACGTCATGGCCAACGCATATCACCAGGTTCATATTTGCAACGGAGAGCTACGGCGGTCACTATGCCCCCAGTTTTGTCACATACTTTGACGAGCAGAATGCCTTGATTGCAAACGGTAGGATCGAGGGCGAACCCGTCGTCGTCAGTGCGCTCATGATTAACAAGTAAGTTACATATTCATATTGTGATCAGATATGCATTGTCATTGAATGGTTCTCGATGCAGTGGTTGGTTTGACCCGTTGCTCCAGTACATTGCCTATTACACGTTTGCAACGGATGCCCCGGGATATGGTCCACTTCAATCTGAAACTGTGTTGATGAACATCTCTGAGGCTCTATATGGCCCGGGTGGATGCGTCGAGCAAGAGAAAAACTGTTACAGCGCTGGTAACTCCACCAAATCAAACGAGATATGTCGTCAAGCGGATAACTACTGTGTGCGTAGCATCTCTGTAACTTTGCAGGCTTATTATTCACGCGCTCGCATTTGGCCCTCGGTGCTGCAGATCGACTATGTTTTCTTTCCAGCTGTTGGAGACCTTGACCCTGATGATCTCCGTCAGAATTCCTCCGCTTTGTTTCCCCCAGAGTACTACGTCGACTACTTGAGCCTGCCGGAAGTCGTGAGCGCGATTGGCGCCGAGAGTACTTATCAACAGTGTGCCGATGCACCTTACGAACTATTTTTCAAGACAGGAGACGTATGTTACCTGTCCAAATCTCAACCGGCCCACCATGTATCTCGGCTAACATATCTCCAGGATGCACGCACATGGCTTCCACAACTCTCCGAGTTGGTAAACTCTAGATTGAAGATCCTCATCTGGGTATGTGAAACTCGTAATATTTGTATTCACCTTGTTAAGCGTTCATTTTACACCAGGCTGGCGATGCTGATATCAAGTACGTGCATAACTGTATTCTGGGTACCTTTCTGATCATTGGCTACTTACTCGTAATAGCTGCAACTGGCTTGGCGTACGTCGTTCGTGTTTTGTTGTCGTTCATTTTTTCTGAGTCCCTACAGGGTCATGCCTCCGTGCTTGCCATGGATTGGTACGGAAACAAGACATTGCATGATACGCCACTCACCAATATAACGCTTAACGGCATACCTATCGCCGCTGTCGCAAACGTGGACAACTTTTCCTTCGCGTTCGTTTCTTTTGGTTTGTTAGTCCGCATAAACACTGACTCGCCGATTCGACAATAGAAGGGTATATGCTGCAGGTCACGAAGTGGTGCGTCCCCCACGAATGCGAACATTGTATTTACTGAACACGTCTTTAGCCTGCCTTCCAACCCACGGCAGCTCTGGAAATCTTGACCCAGATTATCAAAAAAGAACCCCTCCACTCGGCGTAACAGCTAGAAGAAGCGTAGGCCAAGGGCCCAGTGCATCGGATCGGATCGTTCAAATCATGGAATACATTTATAATACTGTCAATACCATAGTCAATTGTGTTTGGGGCCATAGGTTGATGTCATCGACGCCACATTGCATTCGTCTGGCCGTTCGTACACTGGGATAAATCAGAGATTTGAACTACGAACATCTTGCTTGGTAAAGCTCAGTGACTTGGTATATCAGAATTTTTTGTTGTTGGCATTCACATTATCGGGTCGGGATAGGAGATCGAAACTCCCCGTCGTGAAAGCTCTATAGTCTACTAGTCAGACACTGGCTCGTCGCATACACACGGCAGCACATCCGCAGGCGTGAGACTCCATGTACGTATGATTTCATGATGGGCTATTCATGGGCTTACAAGTGGGCAGGATCAATGATGTAGATCAAGGCAATGTTGATTAATATTGTACACGATCCAATTGTCGGCTCACTCAGGCTACCAGGCGTGGAGGTAAAACAGGATTTGTCGTCAAGTGGGCTATTACTGCGTGCGGAAGGTGCTTCTCCCTTCGGAAATCACGCCGTCGACACGACAGGGTAACAATGTTTTAGTCTCGTGGTCGGCGATAGTAGAGACCCGGATGATCTCTGCCAGAACCCCTCGGCGTCCCCCCCAGAAAACTACGTGGAATACTTGCACCAGCCAGAAGTCAAAAATAGGATTGGCACTGAGGGCACTTATCAGGAATGCCCCGACGCACCCTATAATCCGTTTGTTAGAACTGGAGATGTATATCTTCTTTGGAAGTCTCTGAACAGTTCAGTTTGTTACTGTAACTTTTTCAGAAAAATTGGATTTTCCGTCGGACTCTCATTAGAAGGATGCTCAACTCTACGCATTGAAAAAAACGCGCTTGTATATCATAAATATAGCATCGCATTGAAACTACGATTTACATCACAAGCCTCCTATTCTTACAAATTTAGAGAAGTTACAAGATATTGATGGGAGAGCAGCCGATGACGACGAGACCACTCTGCAAGACCATACATGTACAGGTCAGAAACTGCACATGCACATAAAAAGGACGCTTTGACTCACGAACGAGTTTCCAGTGCAGCAGACAGGCTCTGCATTGCAGCTGCCGCCGACACCAGCGAGTCCGATGCAGGAAAGCCCGACCTGGCCGGTGATACCGGTCAACCCGAGTAATCCAAGGAGGCCCGAGGCGAGTCCGGTGGAACTGGCCTATGAAAGAATAGAAAATGCCGGTTCAGTATCATTAAATATTGTTGTCAGTGATGATACTATCTTACATCTTGGACCGAGTTGCAACAATGGATGGAGCCAGTGTTGCACTGGGAACTGTCACCGCCCGTCGGGGCAGCGGAAACAGCGCCAGCGAGGGCAATGGCGGAGAGAAGAGCAGTAGAGGGACGGATATACATGTTAAAGCGGGTTGGTTTGCTAGGATTTACTCGAGAGTGTGTTTGGATAATGGTGGAGTTGGACTTCACGATGTGCCTTTTATACAACGGAGCTCGCCTCCTGCTAGAAAGGGGTGAAGTGGAATGTGCACTGATGGGTGGTCAGAGGTAGTTCGTTTCAAGCTATGATGTAAAGACATCACGCAACTCCTGATCATGTGCGTCCAAGCGTTGAGTACAGTCCACACGGAACCAGGGGAAAGGGGTAAATGTGAGGAAAACATGCAAGCAAGGGTCGTCTATGGGGACGATTATTAGTCAATAACGATTGGTTCACCGCAGAAAACGGAAATCGCAAACTAGGACTAATCGCCCTGTTAAGTAAACAGAGATGTGAGAGAAAGGTACAGGGCCATACAGGTGGATTAGGACAGGAACAACCTGATCGCTTCACGATAGATAAAATGAAGTTCGGTGTCTTGCTACTTACTACTCCATGTTGCTATAACCTTCCTGAAATCCGAGTGAGAAGGTCGGAGTGTTACCCCGGATCGACCTAATAGAAGCACCATGCCAATTCCTCTACCTGATTTGTGCTGTAAACGCAGCGGATCAGCAATTAAGATGATACAGCGCTCGAGGTTAACGTAAGTCACAAAAAGGGAAGTGGTGTACGTCACAATGCTGCCTTCTTTGCCAACCCACCCTTCAGTTGGACCGTATAAACTCCGAGGTTCAGCCCCTCAAGTCCCCCTGTCTGGACCTTCGGGGCATGATCTAAATCAAGGTGCGGGAAAAATCTGTCTCTCCAAGGAGATATGTGATGAGATGCTCTCGGGTAACATCGAGTACATCGACATTGGGGTCACAAGATGTGTCACCTTGAGGGACGAGACAAACAAAGTGGTCAGTAACTCATCATGCGAAAGCGCCGTGAAAAGTCAGTGAAAGATATTTTTCCAGGGATAGTGTCCGCAGGGAACTAAGTGTCCGGTGCTTGCGCAAGCACAGAGAATAGCCCTGCGGTATATTTCAAAATGGAAAAATGATTCGACAAGAACACGTCAAGCCAGTTCAATACAGCTGTTACAACGGAAGAGATTCAGGATCATGCCTCGAAGGTTGCTGAGATGCTATACATTTGATATCAGCATCACCCGCCTGTAAAATGCAGTGTGAGCAAGGTCAAGGAACTTTGAAAGTTGCGGAAGCAGTGTTCGAGAGCCCTACAATGTATATGTATTGAAAATTTGTTAAACCGCATATACTGCTAACTAATGTGCTGTTACTAATGCCGTCGTTGAGGTGTGCAGTCGACAGGGCAGGATGGAGTATGGACCAATGCAAAGTTAACTAGCGAATCTGAGAGTCACGGACACCAAACATTGTCGCGCGCCTATGATGAATAATGATCAGGAAGGCCCCTGTGTCGTCCTCGATAGCCTACTGATCCGCTGTCCACGTGTTGCCGAAATCACCGAGCCCGACTCGGATCAAAGTGCCGCCCCCGAAGACTCTCACGACCAGTTTTGTACTAGTACATAGCGGGTTAAGTATGCTTCTCACTTGCATGGGGATTACTTTATCTGGATCCACACCCACCTTTATGGTGATCCTGATGGTCACCTCTTTCCTTAGTTGTTTTGATTAAGAACGTTAGCGGTTCAGCACTGGAGCGTTTGTGCGGATAGGGCAGACTTCCTTGTGTAAGGTACAAGTTAAAGGTCGAAGTTCCGTATTTAGGTGTGTGAATATTACTGATCTTCATTAACGGGTAATTGTTAATGGCCCCATAGAAGGCTTGGAAGGCTCAGTGTGATTTCAAATGTAGCCACCTATATCATCAACGACCTGCGGTGTACAGTAAGAGTACTTCAAGAGTGCTCTATTCAACCTGGAACAGAAAACGTGTGACGGCCCTAAGTTATGTCCGAGGCGATGGTTTAGCGTGTTCAGCGTGCAAGAAGATTGCAAAACGAGGGTAAGTCGTTGCTGGGAATAGTCGCGATAAGCCGATCAACGATAATGTGCTTACCATTCCCACCGCTACGACTGAATGAGGAGTGTGATCGCACTTTCCGAATTCCCTTACACGATTGCCAATGGAGTGACCCTGAGTGAGTTGTCTGAAGAAAGCAGACGGACAGGTATCAGGACACGTAGGTATACGTTATTGAGACACACACCTCACCGCTGACGAGTCTGAGTTGTTTGAGCGACGAAGCATAGGTCTCGTCGATAAGTCTGAATTTGACGAGATCCTTGACTTAAAATTTTATTCTCGCTGTGTCCGAAAGAATGAGATAATTCAAAGATGAAGAAATGAAGGTCCATGAAGAGGAATGCAAATGGATGGGCTCCGACGGCATGGGTCCTTTCAAGTTGTGTCGCGAGATGGCGAGTGTTCAAGGCTTCAAGCTACGGTGTGGAATTCGACGACCTTTGAAAAGGTGAACGGGTTCGAAGCATTCGACATCTCGGCTGGTGCCAGTGCGACAACAGTCGTGACATTTGGTCGGTGTGCACTTTGTAAAAGCGTGAGAGGAACAGCAAATTTAGGCGTTTTCGACAACTTGAATGCCAGAAGGTCGTCTTATACATACTACCAGCAAGTTCTCCTCGAAAGGTTACTAATGGGCTTGTTGTGTCTAAACTATCGTCTCAGCGAACTGTCAGAAGGGCTATGGAACTGAGATTCACATTTCCTCGCAGAAGAAGGAGAAGAAGAAAGCTACACCTCATGCAAATAGAAACCGCGACCGTGATGCTCAAACTGAAAGCTTTTGGGCGATGTAGCTCTTCCTCAACTCTTTCGTTAGATGGACACGGATACCACGTCCGTGATAGTAGCACTGGATGTCCTCCAGATCCAAAACTATCGAGTGAGGTATAAGGTATTGCGAAGCTGATCCTCCCTGGCATCATCGGGCTGGCAACCACAACAGAGGTACTTGGGTTCTACAATAGGGAGGGGCCGTACCATCTCTCCTATTCCTTCATTCTTTTGAGAGGCCACTGCCGATTCCGGAAGTCGTGCTATCTATTGGAAGACGTTATCCCTCCTTCGCATTTACTTGGGGTATCGGTATCTCGGAATGGTATGTGTGAGTCTGCTGCGTGGTGTCAGGATACTTAGTTCCCAGCAGACGCCGTCCCTGGAAAAAGATCCTTCACTGACCTTTCGGGCGCTTCACAGAATCATAGGATGAGCTCATGTCCGATCTGTCTGTCTCGTCTTTCAACATGACAGATCTCGTTGATGTACTCGATGTCACGCAAGAGCATCTCATCATGTGCCTCCTCGGAGAGGCGAATTTTCCCGCACCAGGTCCCCGTATGTATTCAGGCAGGGGGGTGTGAACGGCAGACCTATCGGAGTCCAACTGAAGGCTGATGCAAGGAAATATTGTGACGTGTACTACTTCCCTT
>JBBPME010000326.1:0-24661 GCA_038090155.1 Rossbeevera pachydermis
TTGAACTAGGCCCGATGCCAAGACATGTGGCAGCATGAGCTGCTTCGCGGGTAGCTGGTAATGTGTTAAGGAACGACTCAAACGGAGACTCGCGACACTCGAAGGGAGGACACAGGTAAATGAGAATTCCAAAACTAAAGAAGTACAAAGGAGTAGACGACGCTTTATAAGTACATTGTATATGTTGAATAACGTAATTTACGATTACACCAATGGTTTTAGTCAGGTAACAAGCGGAGTCTTGACAACCCCCATATTTATGCAGTCATCCGTGGCAGTGAGAGTTTGCAAGGTATTTTTATGCTCCTGGTGTGAATTTCTTCTCCTCGTGGGGTACGTCTGGGCATCGAAACGCGTGAGACCCCGTCACTGTCCCTTGTCCATGTCACGAGGAACTGGCTGCCGGCGATCCCCCTTGGGTTTCTTCCGCGTCAATTTCTTGATCCATGCACCGATTGAGCGGGAGCTGTGCCGCAGCCACAGGAGGGGTAGAATTAAGCAGGTTCGCTATTGACGGCAGATTGGATGACGGTTGCTTGGTCGATTTTTCCGGTGCAAACTCACTGATAGCTGCGGAAGTATGCTCGGCAGTAGTTGTCTTGTTGCGCTTCTGTGTGGAGGCTCGCTTGTTTTGAAACCAGGCGTTGACGGTCTTGGTTTCCCTGAATATCGATGGCGACGAGCGTCAGTGAATTGATAAGTGGTTATTTCCAAATGAGGGAACTTACATTCTGAGCCTCTCAGCGAGGTCTGTGCGTTCGTCCAGAGTGGGATGCTCGGTTCTGTCGAAGAGTTCGTTGAGGGCGGCGAGCTGCGCAGGACTGTGGCGATGGCGAGGCTTCTTGGAGGTCTTGTCTGGAGTGTCGTGGTCTATGTGCTTGTGGGACCTCCTGGTAGATGGCATCTCGTCTATGGAGCGTCTGTCGTCGTCGCCATCGTAAGTTGTGGGGTAGGGTGCAGGAGAGAGGAGAGGTCTGTTATGAGACAGTCTTTTTGCGGAGAGAGGCGGGGATGAGTGGTTGAGACGGTCCATGAGGGGAAGGAGAAGAGAAAAGTCAAGCTTGCGACATGACAAAGGCTCTGTATATCGAGCTCTGGCAATATTCCACATCCGTACCTTTTTTATCGACTATGCTAACCACGCAGCGTTCACACGCCTACTACTCCTCCCCCTTTTCTCACAGACCCTCCACACTTCACGAGAACGTCCTCTGCCTTACCCTGACCTTTCACCCGTCTCTCCTTGTTTTTTGTTGGCCTCGACGGTCAGTTGCACGTGGTATAACAGTGATTACATCATCGTGCCTGTCTGATGCTAATTTCATTCCGGGCCACGCAAATATATAAATTTACACCGTCACCCTCCATAACAGCCTCTGCTCGATCTCCATCACTCCAGCTTGTGGCCCCCCTCCTCCATGTCCGCTCAGAGTACTAGCTCACAGTGGCGGATGTAGAACGGATCGCTGCATGCTCAAGCCCTACGACTGCCATCGATATCCCCTTTTCCCTCGAACCGGCACGAGTAGTCGATACCGAATGCAAATCTAATTACGCCCTTCCAGAATGCACAGGTGGAGTACAGGAGTACAGTGTATATGTTGACACAAATAACGTAATTTACGATTACACCAATGGTTTAGTCAGGTAACAAGCGGAGTCTTGACAACCCCCATACTTATGCAGTCATCCGTGGCAGTGAGGGAGTTTGCAAGGTATTTTTATGCTCCTGGTGTGAATTTCTTCTCCTCGTGGGGTACGTCTGGGCATCGAAACGCGTGAGACCCCGTCACTGTCCCTTGCCCATGTCACGAGGAACTGGCTGCCGGCGATCCCCCTTGGGTTTCTTCCGCGTCAATGTTCTTGATCCATGCACCGATTGAGCCACTGCCATCGACATGTGGGCGTAAACGTGCTGCACAGCACAAAATTATTTCATCAAAAACAGACGCACAGGAATCCTTCGTGTCTCAAAAAGAGCGCACGCTTCGTGCCCTTGCTCCAGAACCGTATCGCGTACGACAGCGTCGTAATCGTAGTTGCATGGCCTGCACCACCCAGCATCAGCGATCCACACCTCTGACGTACTCAATTCAAACTAACCGCGAATAAAACACCCTCCAAAGTATATCCTGTCCAAGCCGTACTTCTCCGCATTCATGTATCTAGATGCCTGTCGCGGTTAGATGATCTCAACCGAGGTCGAGGAATACCCATCACGCACGCAATTTGTCCAATGTTGTTTGACACGGCATAAAGCAGACTCCTACTGATATCTTCTGCTTTGAACGTCCTGCGTTCTTTCCCCTCGCCCGTGTGTTTGAAGACCTTCCCAAACGAACTCGCGATCGTCGTCGATTTTAGCCCAAGCTTCGTGTAATCCGTTCCATAAATATCGCCGACAAGCATGTCCACGGCAGCATTATCCCCTTCTTCCGATAGGGCCAGCATCTCTGCCAAGAAAAAGGTGCCGTCAGTGGACATATGGACATGATCAACCATTTACTCACCATCAAATGTTCGGGCAGGCGTAAGCAAGCTGAGCAACCCCCACAAGGTACCGCCACCCAAACTAGTGCCGCTCACGCGCTCAAACGTCCCATCGGCATCAACCTTGATGATGGATACTCCGGAACCGATGTTCACAAGTAAACACGGAAGATGGGCCGAGGGTTCTTCAGATTCAAACATGACTGCAAACTTTGGTGGGTTAGGCGACGGCCGTTCGAGTACGGCCTGATCGGCAGATGTCGAGCTAGCCGAGTTACCGTCCCCCGCGCCTTTGGTCGTGCCTGGGTGGGAGAGTTCCGAGATGAGCTCGTCCGAAAAGTAGTACACCTCGTCCGGGATCATAGCCATGAACTTCATCCCTTCTATCAGGCACTCCATCTCGTCCTCACGCCGGACTTCGACCGAGAGCTCCTTCTCGAACAGCTCTCCAAACTTGTGTGCACCCCCTCCGGTCGCCATGATCTTGACACCCCGTCGCATATCCTCGATGGAGACGCCATTAGCGACAGCAGAACGACTGATGAGGTCAGAAATGAACGTAATCAGGGCTGATATATTGGCGGTTTCGAAGCGCTCGAAATTGATGGAGCCACCGGGTATGTGGTGGACCCGTGCTGTGCGCTGGAGGATGCTGGACCGCAGTAGGTCCGTATCAAGCGCATCGCTGTGGTCGGTTGCGTGCGACTCAAGCACGAGGGGCGTGAGTGTACCGTTACGCGTATGAGACGAGCTTTGGGGAATACGTGGCGAACGTAGCGAGAGGGAACTCTGGGAGGGCGAGGTCGAACGGCTGCTTGGTTCGGAGGAACTAGCTTGGGTCGCAACGATGGACGGGGAAGGTGATTCTGGTGAACGAGTGAAGTAGACGACCTTGGCAAGGGAGCCACCAATCTACGACGAAGGTGAAGTGAGTGGTGCGACGAGAAAGAGCAAACGTACGTCGACAGCGATGTGGGAGACGGGCTCGATGTAGTTCGGGAGGTATATCCCTCTGCTGTCCCGTGTCTTGGGCTTGTCAGGAACGAACTGAGCAGCGTTCACAAGCAACACACCTCGGGGGATTCTTCTGCTAGAATTACGGCGCCCCTGGTGTTGACATGGATGACCTTTGGGGTGGGGAGCGGTGGGGCTGGCATGGTCGAGGATGTAGCTGTCGACCGGCGCTTTGTGTCCCCGCTATGGGCAGCGGAGGACAGCTTTGGTTGAGGATGGATCGTCACTGCCATAACTACTGGACAATATTCTCTCCACCCGTTGGTGAATTATATAGTCTCCCCGGGCCCGGGGAACGTTCCACACGGGATCATCGCCTTATAATAAGATGTCTCACTACTACAGCTTTGGCCCAAACGGACCGGAGAACGGTGAGAAGACAAGTCAGACTTACACAGTTTTTATCCCTTATTGTACCTCATCCGCCAATCGCAGACATCACAAGTGCACATGCGCTTTCCTGCTCTGCACGGACACCCATCTCCAGAGTAACCCCTTGGCCTTTCAGGAACGTCATCCGACACCTCGCGAGTACCTTTCCACCCCCGCCTGTGACCAGCCCAGACAGTTGGAGCGTGTGCACCGATGGGGAACTCGGCGTCTCCGTCCCTCCCAGCGGTTCCATGTTAAGGATCTCGATGATCGAGTCGCATGCAGCTATAGCGTTCGTGGGAGTCACAACAACCCATGCGAATGCGCACATGTCGTGATTGGGGATCGTCAATAGCCGCTTACAGCGTGTCGAAAGACCTGGTCCGACCCACCTTTAATGCTTTCCATAGCGGTGAGAGAAAATGTCTCAGTAGCAGTTGCGCCCGACCGCAGCCCCTCCCACTCCGAAGAGAACGATGAATAACTCGGTATTATATAGTCCCCGCCGGCGATAAGCTCCACATCTTCTAATTGGTACTCGTCTTCATATCCTTCTTCCTCGGGTTCCCCGGTGGACGGATCAAGCTCCTTGCTGACGAACTTGAGCACGCACTGGAACGATGCCGTAACGTATTCATCCGGCGAATCCCGCGTAAACGAGACGTAGACAATGCTTGGTGAAGTCAATGCCGTGAGCGTTGGAACAGGGAGTATAAAGTCTTCCGTCAGTCCCGACTCCGTCTGAGGTTGCATGATCACGAAAACTTGCTCCAGCACAGTGTCGGGAAGCGTATTCGAGACATTGAACTGCCTCCCGGTTAGCACCGCCATCAAAATCTCTTGCCATTTATCTCGCACCTGAAATACTACGTGTTCCTGGAATATATGCTTGACACACGTAACCTGGTATTCTGTCTCTATCTCCGTCAACTGCACCGGCTTTATGCTGCTGTTCAGAACCGGGCCATATTCTGCTAATTCAGCGACTTCGGCTAGCTGTTGTGCGTACGTCGACTGTGTTTCCGCTGCTGTTGGGGGTGGTGGCGACGGGTTGATTCTGGCAGGAGCAGCGATTGTATCCAATGTACTTGGACCTTGAAAGCTCTGGTAAGATCATTTCCCATCATGTGGAAGCATTCACTTACGGCTCGCTTCTGCTGCCAACTGAGCGCGGCTAATTTTGGGTATTGAAGACGTGTCAAATGGTTGAGCGGCGGCAGCAGGATCGTTGACGTATGCAACCAGCTTTGACTCCAGTGCAGCCAGGGAAAACACAGACTCTGTCAGAAGTGAGCGTCATACATGATAGCCTTGATATATCGGGAAGATACATACCTTCTTTCAAGTATACATCCGCAAGGGGTTTCTCATTGATTACTCTCACATACATGGCCGCACGATCGCGAACTTCATCATCGACATCATCCAAGCACCTTGCAGGAATCAGGAGTCGTATATAAAGGAGATAAAAAAAGACCAACCTGCTGAGCAAGACACCAACGCTGCGACGCAGACCAGCATCAATTGCATTGACGCCAAACTTGGCCAGGCTTGATACGGCAGCAGCACGGACAATTGCATTTTCCAATACGACGCGGTTGTAGATGTATCGAATGTACTTCGTAGGTTGGGGAGACTTTGGACCCTCGACTCCGAGCAAATGAAGGATACGGACGGAAAGTTTCGCAAATTCGCAGTCTTCGATAAACTCACACAAGTGTGAAAGCGCCTGTTCTTTGCATTCCACAATGTATTTGATCATGTCGAACATGGCCTCCACGACAGCCCGCTTGAATTCGTATCCACCCTCGTCGCGCAAGACACCGGATAAAAAGGCGAGCATTGATGCGTGCTTGGAAGGAAATTTGATACAAAGGGATCGAATGGCATCGACAACGATGACTTTGAACTCATCGCTGATTTCTGACATGAAACCTGTGATTTGCTTCATAAGGCGGTCCACCGAGGCCTCATTGCCAGTCTAAAGAAAATGAGCACTAGATAGACCAGCATAATTGACATATTATTACCTTGAGAAGAGTAGTGATAGCATATGTAGCAACACTCCTGTTCGGATCGGCGATAAGGTTTTCCAGGTCCACATTGCACGCAGCTACACTTGCAGGGTGCGTCAAGGCAAGCGCGGCAAGAGTACGAGTTGCAGCGAACTTCAAGACCGGTTTCGGGGACGAAAGGAAAAGCTGAAGGACTAGGAGACGTTAAGGAACGCAATCATTGAAAAGGGTGGGAGCAAACCTGCAATGGGCTTGGTCAATTGCGCAGCAGTGACATGCTTCACCTCGCAAATGGCACGGGCAGCCTCGAAGTTCACCATATCGCTCTTATGCCGTAGCCAGCCGTCAAGTAAGTCCAAAATTTGCTTTTGCACACTAAAATGACAATGAGACTGGGATGTCAGTTTCTGCATGATGCACTGCGTACTTGGGATCCTCCTCCATGACCTTAGCGGCGTAGCGGATTAGCATACATAGCGCCATCGAGTTCTTCAATGTCGTGCCGGCACCAGATTTGCCACCACCCAGTTGCTGGATCATCTTGGTGACTGCCATTCTATCTTGCTGACGGATGAGATAAAGCAAACCGAGAGCATGATACTGGGTGATGTAGCTGGTAGAGGGAATAGGTTGATATCCACTGTTCGATGAACTCGAAGAAGACCCGAAATTCAGGTAACCCCCCGAGGAAGTGTTGAACAAAGAGGGGGATGGCTTCGCATTGACAGCCTCTTGGGCTTCGTTGACCCATCGTTTCACCACATCTTTTGCGTGGGGGAACAGATGGTAAGAAGAAACTAATGCGGCAGATGATATGGAAGGCGTGCGATCTACCATGGCAGCTTTGAAGAAACGCTCGACGCCTTGTGCCATGGAAGGCTGTGTAAAATAAGTTAGCTGCTAGGGCACGAAGGAACTGACACTTGCATCGATGATTCGGGATAATGCACGGATAGAATTCGGCCTATAGATGACCTCTAAATTGGGCTGCATATCTTTCATTATGCTGCTCGTGACCATGATCACGTCCTCTGCCGTAGTAGCCAACTCCTTGATCGCGAGGTAGACCATCTGCCTCAACGCACTCTGCACATTGTGTAATTAATGAATATTCTCCGAATCGGCATAATTCACTTGACTTACGTCCTTGTGTTGGAAGAGTTTGGTAGTGCCAAAGAACAACGTAGTGGCTTCCTGCGAGGTCAAGGTCTCGCCAATGTAAACGAGATATATGATCTTCGTGAGCAAGGCTCTACATTTCCGCGGGCTGATGGGCGACTCATTGAATACACGGGCCTCCTGGATGATCGTAGTCTTGTTGTTGTTGTAGAAGCCAAGACTGCTATCTTCTTCTTTTTTGGACACGTAGGCCATTGGAGACGACGGTGAGCGCGGTCTCGATGAACTCAAGAAATTGGTAGTGTCGTGGGAATTAGGGTTTACCTGTAAGGTTCCGTATTAGTGCATGTGAAATTGATCTTTGTTATGACTGCGTATTGTTATAATAGAGCGTTCTTGATTCACTGCACCCTAACGAGCATACGAATTCACATCTTAATCCGGATATGTATATGACAAATGCCTCCTGTAATCATAACGGCGCACATGCAGTTTCTCTGAATTGAAAATCCAACGGTTCAAACGTTCCCCAAGTTCGACTTTGGGGCGGACCACAATTATGGCGCACTCTCAGAAGCCGACGGTCGTGCTTGACTCGACCTACGATGATTAATGAGCCCGAGACAATGAAAATTGATGCGACCTATGCAGCGACGGGAACAAATTCTGAGACCAATTTCTGATTTTGCGGATCTTCGCTGTAGTCGCTCGCTCAGGTCGCGCTTTCTGTACTAATTAGTCCCATAAACAGAGCTCCGGAAATAGATCCGTCTGTCGTATCTTGGATTGTTGCGCTTCTGTGCATCACTGACATGAATTGATCTGCTGGACGTAAGATTCTAAAGGAACGATTCACGATGGCGAAGTACATGAGAGTACTTCCAACATCGGCGTTATTCAAACCACGCGGAATCCTCAGAACGCTTGTTCCGTCGAATCCTTCCCTATCGAGGACTTGCTCGATAATGATAATCTGAAACTGTCTGGAAAGATGAAATCGGCGTAGTTGGCGCCCGACCACTTCTGGTAAGTTTATATCGCAACCGATCTCCTCTTTACGCTGGTTGAGGGCGGTGCAGGCATTCCCTCAATCTCGTAGCGATCCACCAGCTCGGCTGTGGAACGTGTCAACCAAGTACTACAACGGTGAGTTGCGAGGTGGCATACATGTAGTGACTACATTGCTGTGCACGCACACGTGCGAAATCAATTGCCGGACGAATCTGTGGAGCCCGCGTTTCCGACGTCGGAGACGTGATGCTGGACCAAGAAGACGAAACTCACACCTCCTTTCCGAATTCTCAATAAAGTTTTTCGGATCGTCTTTCGTGAAACCCCTGTCCAGCCAATTGACACTCGGGCCAAGTATACTATCCATGGCTTCTTTCCCTGAGTTCCCTGGAAAATGAGCGGGCCAGCTCCAGATCTGGAGTCAAAGTTTCTAGCCGAAGTGGGTCAGCATAGGGTGCGAGCAATAGCAGGAGCGAAACCAGCTTGGCGGTGATGGTAATCTTCTGGGGTGCGCGGAACTGATTGGATTGCATGTAAGCACCTAAGATTAAAGCGTTAGATAGAACACACACAGTCCCAACCCCAGAAGAAGTCTGTCCCAAGAATTTCCTTGGCTACTTTCCGTGACTCTAGGTTCGGCTTGCCAGCAACGCGCGCGATCTACAGTACTCGAAAAGCGAATCTGGCGACGAATGCCACGGGCACCTCGGAGTTCACCATATCGCTCTTATGCCGTAGCTAGCCTTCAAGTAGGTCCAAAATTTGCTTTTGCAGACTAGAATGACAATGAGACTGGGATGTCAGTTTCTGCATGATGCACTGCGTACTTGGGATCCTCCTCCATGACCTTAGCGGCGTAGCGGCTTAGCATACATAGCGCCATCGAGTTCCTCGACGTCGTGCCGGCACCAGATTTGCCACCACCCAGTTGATTATTTTGGTGACCGCCATTCTACCTTGCTGGCGGATAAGGTAAAGCAAACCGAGAGCATGATACTGGGTGATGTAGCTGGTAGAGGGAATAGGTTTGATATCCACTGTTCGATGAACTCGAAGACCCGAAATTCATGTAACTCCTCAGAGGGGGACGGTGGCTTCCTGTGAGGTCAAGGTCTCACCAACGTAAACGAGATATATGTAAATAATCTTCGTGAGCGGGCCAAAATTTTCCGCCAGTTCATAGGCGACTCATTGAACGCACGGGCCTCCTGGATGATTGTGGTCTTGTTGTTTGTAGAAGACTAGACTTTGGATTGGCGCGGTCTCCAAGGGTTGTGGGAATTATAGAAACAAGTACATAGATCTGAAATTGATCATTTTCGTTTATAAAAAGCGAGTTCCACCCGTACTAGTTCGGCTTTATATGTAACCGCTCTTGAACGGCTCACTAAAGTCTGACGAGGAATCCTACGACACTCATCGCTCGAGATGATGGCGTTATTGCCCACTGTTAAATTTATTTATTTGACCCCGCAGTTGTATCCCCGCTTCAGTCGGATACTCAGTCATCCTCATGTCCACTCCACCCTCTCTCCACCGGTCTCTATCCTAGACGGTCGTCCTCTCCGCTACACAGGCGAAAAATGGTAGCGGAGTTATGGTTCTTAGCTACTCACAGGGAAACTCTCATAAGCATCCAGGAAATTTTTCCATCTGTCACGATTCATGAGACTGGATGGTTTGCTCTGATACTAATCACCTACTGTCTGGCCTCACCAAGCAGGGACGCATCACATCTCAGTGCGCCACTCAAATTATAGTTGCCGAAAGGTGGCTATCTCAAGACTCACGTCACTCAGCATTCGATCGGAGCGAGTCACGCCCGACCAAGTTGCAAAGACGGTCTGAAAGACCGCACCGGTGACCTTCCGAGATATAACTAATGCTCTGAAAGCCATCCTTCTTAATCTTGACTGCTTTAGGTACAGAGCGCAACAAACTCTGACCGTTGTCAAATATTACCAATATATATATATGCCCAAGTCCAATCTTTTATTGGCTCACCACCCTGCTGAAAAAAATTGTGCCGTCCATAGCATGTTGACATTGTTACAGAGGAAAATTAGTCAGTGTATTGGTCATGAGATAAACATCAGTCACTATGTGTACAACATAGACACGAAGGGTGGAAGGAGGAAGCACGCAAGCATCGAGTAAGGGATTATTATAGATGTATGGTGTCAAGACTCAATAACGCACCCTGTACGACAAGGGGAAAAAACCAAGGTGGTGGCCACAGTTCACAATGGCAGCCGGCACAAAGCCATGAATCACGGAAAGATGAACACCGTGTGTCACAGCAAAAGGGCGCGAAAATGATAATAAGGTGTCGGAGAATATTTCGAGCACCTCGGAAAAAGCTGGCTATGTACTACGGAGGCTATTAACCTATTCCAGTTCAGCATCTGCGTCCATTGGGACACAAGTCCTACGACGGATCGACAGCTCGCTCAGGTGGGTGCCAATGACCATGTCCACCTCGACATCGGCGACGTCGGCGATCGTGTTGTATAGTCTCACCTGTTTTGAACCTTTTTTTTGTTCTCGCAAGATGGCCTACTAAGGAAATTTTGGCATAGTCTTGGAGTTGACCTAAAGATGGCAAGTAGTAGTAGATGTTCTACTATGGCTGCCTTTCATAGGGTCAAAATTCAATTGCATGCGTTTTTGGAGTTAAGCCACCAAATCAGGATAGAACCACTAACCCATGTTATCACTAACGGCACTGGTACATTTCTAGGTCTTTTCCGTAGTATTCGCCTGCAACGCTCCAACCAGTGGGTGTGAAGCTTTAAAGGGCGTTGGGACCCCCGCCAACTCGGACACAGGTGCAGCGCTGTGTGACATGTTACGTCTCACCTGTCGAAATTTGAAACGTTGACGCTTACCCAAGTGCTGGATTCTCTTTTGTTATACGGCAAGAAACGACGCCATAATTCCTACACCACAAACCGGATTGATTCGACCGTTAATAATCGCAAGGAATGCGGCCGATAGCATGACAGATTCACGCAGCGGGTGGGTTCGCAACCCACGAATGCTTACCTAGTTCCATACTTGGTACTCGAGAATGTGTTTCTTCCTACGACAACCGGGCAACTGCTGATCTGATCTTGATGGTGGCATTGCGGTGGAGTTTTCGACACAGGAACTTTGCCTGAGTTCGGTTGGTTATCATGCTAGAACCCGTTCTCTCTCCCCGATTTAAAATGTTTTTTAGTCAGTTCATTATTATGCCTTCACGCAACAAAGTAAGTTTGAGGAATGCCACCCTTGAAGCATATTCAGTGACCCGTGCCTCAAGGATTTTATATCTCGAGTATCGGATAAGTTAATAGGGTTATGTGGCGTAGCGAGGAATTGGCATACATAATCGCAGCCTCGGAGACTGGAGCCGCACTCCTATCCCCGCCGTCAACTTTCTCGCCCGAGTGCATAAACCGTGTCACGAAATTCCCAGTTTTCATCCCATCGTTCACTTCGCTACTTCACCTTCGTTCTCGGTTCCACAACCATGCGGCGCGAAACTGCTTCGGTTCGCACCTGAAATGTTCAGGCAATTTTTTTTTTTCTTCGTACGGATGTTCGGTCCTTGACGATATCGTTCTCGCAGGCAATAATACGTCAAGCCAGCAACACGGTGGCCAGGAAGCCGTCGCACGTTTTCTCCCAATGGTCCCATGGTCCCTACCCAAATTACCTACAACCGCAGTCAATTCTTTCGAAAATTCACGTAGGTGATCCTCGCCGCTTAGTCGCCCCCGGGTACTTGTTTATTCGTTCTGCCAAGTCATCTGCAGCATTCAAAAGCAGCACAGTCCCTTACGGTGTATTTTCTAGGACAATAATTCTTCAGCCTGCGTCACCTGGATCGTGACCGGTGATTGCGTTAGGCCCGATCCTGTGTCAGCTTGAAGGAAGCAGCAAGGAATACGAGAAGGCCGTCCCCGACGGGCCTATTCGCATACTCCACCTCCGTCGATCTCTCGGAGCAAGGCGGTCGGCCTTTGTTCATTACTGGCACCCTTGCTGTCTGGCACCGCTCATTCTTCCATCTCAGGTCCAAAAACTTACCTATAATTGAAGGGTTAGGACGTGGAACACGTTCCACAACCTAGGCAGTATGCAAGTTGATGTTCGATGGATTTTGCAGACGAGCTAGATATATCGTATGTAAGTATAGTGTGGCATCGGGAATCATACAATATGCTCTGAGTACAGTACACGTGTAATGCCAACAACCCATAATGCAGGCGCGAGAAAAGTACGCTCAGTCGTGTCATGATCAATGCCTCTTGCGGGCATAAATATTTTCTATCAAAACATAGACCGGGGTGATACCCTCATCGAGCTCGACACAAGCATTATGTTCCATGGCGTCGACAAACTCTTCCGAGAGGCCATGGCCCAGTACTAGTGGTCGAGCACCCTTTAAGAATGCCTGTGGAAAAAAAAAGTTAGACCAACGCCCCGTTGGCGGGGAGATCGCCCACCTTGACATCATCTCTCATCGTTGCTCCAATCTCGTTCCAAAATTTCGTTTCCGGATCGTTCCCAGTCAGCCAAGCAGAACACGGAAACCAAAACGGCCGGTACACCACGTCCTCAAATGCCGGGTGGTTAGATACCCACTCGTATAGGTGAGAGGATGCATCCGCATCGCCCCCTCGTGCTTCAACTGCTCGTCTTATATAGGACATGAAAAGGGGGGTCCATGGCGGATGAAATGACCCAGCAGGTGGGACGAGAGGTTGTTTGTCCAACCCAGTGAAACAGAACGGAAATTCAGTAAGATCCATCAGACCCCCCGGTCGGAGTACATGACTTATGTGGTTGATCAAACCATGGTAGTCACGAATCTGAGGAAACGCAAGCTCAATGTAATTTACGGCCGATAGATAACAGAGGGAAACATACGCCCGAGGAAATGAGCTGGCAATGTACAACGTTGAAGTCGCCGTAGAAATGTTCGAGACCGAGATTGATGTCATCCACCTCGCTTCTGCATCAAGGGACGTTGTCTAACGCAAAATTGACAGGGTAGGTGAGTTCTCACCTGCAATTTGGGGGCATAGATCTGCGGACAGTCAATAAAGGTTATATCAAAGGGTTAGGATAGAAGCTCACAAGGACTGCATGGGAACGAGATCAACGGCGACCGTACTACTATGAGTAAACTCTCTCGCCATGTCCATTATCCTGATAGCGGCGATAAGTGCACGAGGTATCATGCAGAGAAAACGTTAGCTGACCAGCTGCCGCTTCCACAACCGAGATCAAGGACAGCCTTGACTTCGAAGCCATCATCCGCCATTATTTCGGGCATGGCAGGCGGATACCTTCCCATGACCTTGCAAAACATTTCATGTTGTTTGTCTTTTTGACATGGATGAGAAGAGAAACAAATGAGAAAGGGAAGTCGAACGGACTGAGGCGCTCCAGTTCCTCGTCATCTGCTGGCAGGCGATAGACATCGGAATAATTGTTGAGGCCCCGACCGTACTCTTGACGGTAAGCCTGTGCGCGCACCGAGCTCGTGACAGAGAATACAGAAGGAACAGGGGATGCGGAGCGCATGGAGGCGTCTACGGACGTCCTTGAGCTAGCGACGCTGGAGTTGAGGGACATTTCTGTGTAGCGATCTGATTCGGTGTCGCTGTCGCCATCGTCGGAGAGGACGTCTGGATAGGTGTAGGAAGGGGCAGACATTGCGGCAGACAGCATGAGTGATGAAACGAAAGGAACATGGAAAAGAGTATAAATGAGATTTGTAGTTTGAGGGGGGAAGTGATTGCTCGGCGGACGATGGATATTGCTCCGTCACGGCCATTCACACACTTGGATGCCGCCGCAACCGCGTGAATACTAATTAGCTAGACTAAGTAACGCCCGAGGAACTACAGTCAGTACCTTGACGAGCCTCTTTCTTTCCACCTCTTCCTCCGCTCAGAATGCACCTTCAAGGTCCATTCCTCATCGCTTCTTTTCCACCGCTGTCGAGGAGCCTTCTCGCGTGCATGGGACCCTCTTACGTGAACTCCCCTTAAGGTTTGATCCAGAAAATTTGCCGTCTCTGGAGATATGCACGACGACGGAGCTCCTCGATGGCAATTCCACGGGCATTCTGAGACTGCTCGGCTTTGGTCCCATCTCCGATGCCATCAGATCTCATAGGAATAGTACCTACTTGCCTATGTACAGTTTTCATGTTTGGATAGTTGGCCGCGACATCATCAACATATTTTGCGTATCAGTGACGCCCATCGGAACCGCTGTCATGTCCAACTCGAAATGTGGCACATCTGAGCTCGCTTACTTCGATGACAATGTTGCCGCTGCCCGACCGCCGGACTCGTGATGATGATGCCAATCCCCATAGCCGAGTCCCTCGTGCGATTGAAGGTGGATCATATCACCTCATTACCCCTGATATGGAGTGGAGAACAACTCTTCAACCCCAGTGATGTGCAGTATTCCCATCTCGATATCTTGTCGCGTAAACTTGCGGACGGTTTGTTTCAATGGTTTACAGTAATGATGTCGTGCAACTCTCCCCAGAACCATAATAGATACAGACAACTACCACGACATCTACACATGGTAGTGTTTTGGTTGCTTCGTCGGGAACTAAACCGAACACGCCGAAAACACGCCAGTGGAGCAACTTAAAACTCATCCGTGAGACCGCAGGGTCCATACGGATATAAAGGGATTTGGTTGGCATCGTGCTTGCCTGAACCCTTTTGACTGCCGGTGCATCGTGTTCCGGGCTGCCGAACAGGTAATTATTTAGATTCGAGACATCCAGAAGGCCTAGACGGTCAAGGATACACTGATCCCAATTTGCATTTGCTTCGTCCTCAGTCATGTGCCAAGCAAGGATAGGTGGATCCGTGGCGAACCCACAGAAGATCTCTCTGTCAAAACGTGCGCTATCGGACAACATCGGCGGCGGACATCGCTTGATCCAGGGGCATACACGGATGCACTCATAAGCCAATCCGCAGCGCGGGAACGTTACAATAAACGCACAGGATGGTAAGGGGGTATGATGATTAGTTTCACAACGGGGTGGTGCATCATCAAACCACTAAATTCAAAACCACTACTCGTTTCCTGTCCAACCCACCTTGGCTAACGCTTTTTCAATTCCTGGAAACGACGTGCCAAGGTTTCGAAATCGTCCGCGGCAGGAGTTTCTGCAGCAGGCGTTGTCGTACTGTGTGTTTTGCTAGTGGCCTTCTCTTCCTCTTCCGTTGGAGGCAGGTTAGGTAGTTTATCAATACCCAGAGTGGGTCCTTCTTCCGAATAGCCCGGAAGAGACTCTAGCGTTTCCTGTGTCTGATCCTATAAGAGATAGGTAAGTGGGAAAATAATGAGCGAGGCCACACTAACCGTTTTGCCAGCTTCATCTCTGACCACCGCTTGCGAGGTGGAAGCCGACCACTTGACTCCATATGCTTGACTTATCTCCGTTAAGTAGCCATCAACTAATTCTGGAGATGGTGTTTCGACCACTAATTTCTTCACCACCTGATCGTACCAAACCCATCAGGGACTCGGAACAAACGAGGGGGTCAAGCGTACTTACCCGGTTGCTCACACAATCTCCGCGGTTTTCCATTATAGCTGCGGAGAGTTCCCGGCCATACTTTTGCACGAGGAGGTCGCGAAGTACATGGAGTTCTTGCAAGTAACACAAATAATTCCGGACAGTCAGCTGGCAACCAGAAAACGACGACTCGGTTACCTTTTACCTCGGTTCTCTGCGCAGCGTGAATGATGGCATAGACTCCCTCTTTGATACCCTGATCAGGTTCGCGCGTGCTGTGAGAGAGGTCGTAATTAGTACGCGATCCACGATATGGTTCGATGCGCTTGCTCACGCTTGATCGAGCAATCCAAAGCGAGCAATCAGAAGCTCACTGTAGAGCTCTAAGAGCTCTAAGAGTTCAAGATTGACATCTTCATTAATGACTATGCGAGAGAATAACGACGTGCGGTAATTAAGATATGCTCCCGCATAAATTAGATCGAGGACGTACTCGCTTCCACCTTAATCCGGGCGCTCTCAATCTTTCCTTTTTCTAACAAGAGTGCGATATCACGGCGAGAGCTCTTCGCTTGGGCTTCCTTTTTCTGCTGTAATGTTCGGAGACGTTGGACAGAGAGCCTGGAATCATTTAAATATCATGAACAGATAAAGTTAATCCGATGCCGCCAAGACACACCGAAGCTGCACCTGCTCAGAACATAGTCAGTATACTACATTATGATTGGGAAGGATGTGCGTACCTTGGCCTTTGCGGGATTCCATGCAGGTGTGGGCATTGTCGAACTTCGTCTGAGTTACACATTACACAGCAATTCTACGGCCCAGTGGCCCGGTCGGATCGCCGATATCGGCGACAATTTATTCATTACCGGCCGAGTACTGGTACTAGTAGTAGTAGTGCCAGTGGTGTTGGCACAGCGCCATAACTACGAATCACGAATCAACCGGATCCAAGGTGTGTTTGCAACAAATTGTAAACGCTGCGAAGTTGGCTGTACAGCCTGAGTCGAGGCGCTATTTGAATCTAGTCTAGGCTCACTACCAACTAACAATATTAATCCAGTGCATCATGTCATTCCAACGTCGACATGTTGGTCCACAATGCGGTGCCCGTGCCCACCGTTCCCTTGACTCGCCCGTGATACCGTCTCAGCTGATTGGCACGACTCCAGGGACCCGGCCCGTACCGTAAGCCTACCCCGGAGTCAGAGGATGATCATTTCATCGTAAGCAATCCAGGATTGGGATGTGTCCAGTCGAGTCTTTGATTTTAATGCTGTGTTCTGCCCCAACCCTTTACTAGGATACAATCATGCAACGCTGTATTCCAGACTTGGTCGCCAAGGACCGTGATCGCCGCAGGTTTGCATTCTGCAGTTTGACGTGCCTTTATGACCCTCGTCTCATCTCTACCTGACAAAAAGGCTCGTGTCGACATATAGTTGGTGGGAATAGCCGACCTTCTTGAAGCACACGCAAGTGACAGGACACCAAGTATGCGGATGCATATTACCCATCAGAGACCAATCGCTGATCGTTGATCGACAGTAACTAATTGAAGACTTCGTCGCAAGGATAAAGTATCACCTGTGCTTGAACACCCCTTTCCATTCACCATGTCGAATGCCCTCGATACCCCTACAGTTCAGCAGCGCAGGCCTCTGCGCATCTCAACAGATGTGCCACTTTCCGCGACATCTGAACCTGAATCTTGGTCCAGCTCTTCTTCCTACAGCAATTATGGCTTCT
Organism: Rossbeevera pachydermis; assembly: GCA_038090155.1. NCBI lineage: Eukaryota > Fungi > Basidiomycota > Agaricomycetes > Boletales > Boletaceae > Leccinum > Leccinum pachyderme. The sequence goes on from JBBPME010000326.1 coordinate 17,326, forward strand.
CGGCTTCTGGCACGACACCTATTGTAGGCAATCCCCCGTCCTTGCATGTTGTCTGCATGCACGACTTTGATTCTTCGGATCCGGCCCATCTTTCATTTCACAAAGACGAAGTGTTGATGATAGTCAAACAAGAGCATTCTGGATGGTGGGCAGCTATGCGACCCCAGGGGGACTGCATCGGGTGGATACCGAGCTCGTTTGTCCTGCCTTTAGACAGAGGCAAGGTTCTCGGATATTCGGACGAAACACGGTGGCCATATGGGAACTCAAATGATCCTCCCCTCTCCGCTGCTCATGATCATGGGCCATGGATTCGTGTTTCCGAGGATAGTGGAGTACGTTTCTCGTGCTAAGTTGTTGAAACATTCATTCGACGGTCGCCGTTGCAGCTCTTGATGCCTACGGATGTCGTTCTGTTTAAGGGCTTCTCAGACGACCGGGTTGAAAACCATGGTTACGAGTTAGCCTTCAATCTGTCAAATGACGATCGATCTTACGACATGGACGACATTTGCGTTCTTCCAACAATTGCACCCGAGAACCCACCTCATGGCAGGACACAAATATCACACTTTCCCCTAACACCCCTTCTACTAGAACCACCTGCTTCACAGCTTAGTCGACCTACAAGTCCTCGACCACTCGATGCTGAATTGCACCATTTTTCTCATCCATACGAAGCCGACGACCGAATATCGCTCCTTCGCTTAACGGTCCCCATTAGCCCAGATGAAATTGTTCCAGAACTTATCTCTGGCTGGGACGCTGAAGAATCATTCGCGGTTTTTGGGCCGCTTGCGGTATCTCGGGATATCACCGACTCTTACGATGAACTTGATGGCCAATCCCAGCCCGACCCTTCCAGCTTTCGCCTGGCACGTTGGGATCGGAGAATTTCGGATATCCAGATACTTGACCTCACTTGGAGTTCAGACAACCTGGCTGAACAGCTTTGTGTTTTGATGCACACACACTACGCCAGCATACGTCGAAACGACTGTTTCGATTGGATGAAGGGGCGAAGAAGCACCGGCGTGACAGGCTTGCGGTGCTTTTTTGACACTCACGACCAAATCGCATGGTGGGTTCGGGAGTCTGTCCTTGCGTACGACCACGCTACCCAACAAGCCGAAGCACTGGATGTTTGGATAAGGGTAGCTGAGGTAAGTTATTCATATCTTGACGACCGCTTGTGTGATATGATACTGAATGTTCGGCAGAAATGTCGAGCGCTTCGTAATTTTGATTCACTATGCGCGATTATTTTGGCACTGTCGGAATCCTCTCTATCTTCACTTCGTTCTGCCTGGGTCCTGTGCTCTCGCAGGCAGACCTTTGAGAGGCTGCTTGATATGCTCGATGTGGCCAACAGGTTCCGTCGCATGATTGACATCATGGACGTGGCAAAGGGACCATCGGTACCATTCGTGCGCAAGTATCTAGAACGCATCAGGGAGCTCCACGTCGAATGCCCTGGCAACTCCCCTTGTCAATTGCGACACGCTGTCGATGCGGGATCTTCGGCTACTCTGCGCAGGATGCAGCTCGCGGCAGTTTTAGCGTTGCTACGACATCAGTCTCCATCATATGGTTTCAAGGCTGAGAATTCTATACACGAATTCATAAACGATCTTCGAGCCGTTTGATAAACAAACCAATGGCTGGCTTTTGGGGACATGATAGTTAGTGCCAGCTATCGAACTTGCGGGTGACATTTTGATTTATGACTGATTGCCAAGATGCATGTACTTAGATGGCGTGACTTCGTGTTGACACTTTGTTATGTTATTACTACCCAAGTTGAGCATGCCGCAATGTACGCTATGTTACATGTGGAATAAGAATGTGACGAATCGAGGAGGCTAGGGAAAAGGGCAACGAAGGGAAGCAACACGTGCGACTAGCAGTTGCAAGCCTCGCCATTGTTCTGAGAGTTGGCCTGTCTGTTAAGATCAACACCCTGCCGTGCACCGGAAAGGCCACTGCGAGAACCACCCGCCCGCGATGATGGTGGTGCGATAAGCGGTAGTTTCTTAGCTGTTGCAGTTAAGTTATTATGGGGTGGAGACGAGGAGCTAGTGTGTACGTACCAATGGCTGTAAATATGTCTGCTACGCCCTCACCTGTCTTGGCGCTAGTTTCGCTCCACATCAGACCTTCTTCCTCGGCGTATTTCTGAGCCTCTTCCTGTGTGACTTGGCGACGGGCAGCAAGGTCAGCTTTATTTCCACAGAGAGCGATCACTATAGATGGATCGGCTTGGCGTTGAAGTTCCCTAATCCAGTTCCGCGCCTTCTCGAGTGATGACGCCTGAGTAATGTCATATACAACCACTGCGCAGTTTGCATTGCGATAATACATAGGAGCCTGTTCCACATGTATTGCTCAACCATGTAGGAGGGCGGGATGAAATGGACATACGAGAGACTATCAAAGAATCCAATCATCAGATGCTTTCACCTCAGAACGCCCAATGAGCCAACATACCTTGTATCGTTCTTGACCTGCGGTATCCCTGCAGAGTAGTTAGCTACCGAGACACACCATTCGAACCGCGGATATACCAAATCTCGAATTTAACCGTGGTTTGATCATCTAGTGTGACGGTTTGTGTCAAGAATGCAGCTGTGGCAATACGAGTGAACTGGTGAGTGGATACCAGAACTGGAAAGAGCATACCGCCAATGGTACTTTCTCGGTAGTCATCGAACTGGTCCTTGACGAATCGTAATACTAAGCTGTTGCAAGATCCATGTAGGGTGACTTCACGACGGAACGCAGCAGCGCCTTACCTAGACTTCCCGACTGCCGACTCGCCTGTTAGGATAGAATGAGATATCTAACAAGCGATAAGAAGATGATATTCAAGTACCAAGTAGGACAAGCTTGAACTGGAACTGTTTTGACATTGGTCGCGAACAGGAAACGAAGGGGGACCAAGGCCACGCAGCAGCAGAACCCTTCGCTTACATAAGCGACTCTCTTCTCACGGGGCCGCACATCCCAGAAAATTTAACTTGTTCGCAACCGTCATCATCATCATCATCATTCACCATCCCTGCTTTCGTTGAGCTCAGAAAAGTCTTCATATCTCTCTCGCCGCCTCAGTTCTCTCCGTCAGCTAAGCTCACCTGCTCAGTCCTCGTACAAAACTCCCTCGTTTTCCGCCTAAAAGAACGCGAAAAGAGTAAACGGAAAGAATGAATCGCCATCATCCTTACGGTGGAACCTATGATGGTGATCACAGAAGGGGTGGTACTCCCGGTGGACCAGGTCCCGATAGATCCTACAATCACAGAGGCGGCACTCCACGTGGGAGAGGCTTCGGTCGTGGTCGGGGCAGCTTTCATAGTGGCTACGACAACGGTCCCTCCGGCTCCAGCTCCGGCTCCTATGATCAAAGTCAACATCAAGCCGAAGTCAACCCATACAATGGCTACGATTCGGCCCCCCAAGACAATTTCTATCAAAATGGAAGTGGTAGTTACGCAGGGTCAACTCCCTCTGCTCAGTATACTACCCAGAGCACGTCAGACGGCTACACTCAGGGCTACGGCAATTTCGAAGGTACGCTTGAAATTGAGACTGAACATACAGTGGGAATATAGGCAGTTGCCATACGTCGTCGCATTAGCTGAGCCGCGATTAAGGCGGAGTAAAACTGGCAGCCGCATTGTTTTTCGCTGGCGGCCCAGCAGGCGTTAAGAGCCTTCGTTGCAAGCTTTGAGCTATTAATTAGCGAAAGCGGTGAAGTTGGACATTTCAACGAAGCTTCGGGAAATGAGTTGGCCAAATTATTGTCATTCATTCATTTCGTATGACCTGGGCGATGCGATGACGCTTTGAGTTCCCCAGAGATGTTTTTTTGTTCGTGCTATGCGATTCGATGCGCTACGTGCTTTATTCTCCCTCGCCGCCAACTTGCTTGGTTTTCTGCCTTCCGAAGATCTTGATCTCACCTGTGTCAATCCCTGTTAGAAGTCTCCGATGCCAACTATGACGATGGAGGTTTTGGCCGAAATCGGAGGAACGTTCGCCGCGAACGTGATGACAAAGTTCATGATTCCATTATTGAAGAACGCATACAGCGCGAGCGACCTTGTCGGACACTTTTTATCCGGAACATCAAGGCAAGTCGTTTGAAGTTTGCATTGTTGGTTTGTTCTTATACTGATGTTCTCATTTTTAGTATGAAACCAATAGTGAAGATGTCCGCCGTTCATTCGAGGAGCATGGGGAAATTAAGACCTTTTTCGATTTGATCGCCACACGCGGCATGGTCTTTGTTACATACGTAAGTTACTTGGGATGGCATTTTATAAGATGCTGAGAAATCCCTTGTCAAGTACGATCTAAGGGCTGCTGAGAGGGCCCGAGAGCGCTTGCAAGGTTCCGAGATCAGCGGTCGACCTGTGGGTGGCTCCTCCAATTTCAATTATACCTTTAGGTTTGACAGAAGGCATGCTTGGGCCACATTAGATTGATGTTCATTATTCGCTACCGCGAGACGATCAGAAACAAGGTGGAAATGACCGGGAGAAAAACCAAGTAGGTCACTTCCTCCTTGTAATCCGACAGCTTCTTGAACGTCAGGTTAGCAATACCAAGGTTGTCTCGTAGTGACACTCAAAGATTCCCGTCAATCAATTGACGACAACGAAGTTCGGCGCAAATTCCAACAGTTTGGAGATGTCAAGTCTGTAATGCCCGTGGGGGATCGTACAGAGTATGTGCCACTCGCACTTGTTTATTTTCTATTTGCTCATGTCGATCCTAGTCAGCGATATGTTGAGTATTATGACATGAGGGTACGGCCTCACGTTGCGTCATTCGCCATCATCTAGCTCACCTCCAGCTAGAATTGTGACGAAGCCTTTGATAGACTACGTCACCAAGGTTTGCAAGATGGCACGATGGATATCATTTACGCATGGGAGGAATCCGATATCACCGGTCCGGCCACGCAACGGTAAATTTTTCAACGCTTCTTCCATAACATTGGTTGATGGAAGTGATACCTTAGTCGCGAGCCAAGATACGACGGAGGTCGAGACTGGGAGGACCGAAGTCACAGCTTTCGAGGCCGCGGGCGTGCCCGAGGCAGAGGTCGTGGCCGGGGGTATGATGATGGTTGGGATCGCAGAGACGATACTAGAGATCGTGACAGGCGACCCTTCGACGATGAACCCAGGGGTGGCCGAGGTGGTGGCCGAAGTTATGGTAGCGATAGAGGCGGTGGTGGATACGGTGGGGAGCGTTTTGACTCACGTCCATCTTATTCTACTGGTGGCAGCTACAGTGAACCGCCAACCACAACACCTACGTACAGCCAACCTCCACCTCCAGCACCTCCTGGCCCACCGGTACGCGTTTCATTTCAGCTATTACAAATACGCAGCAGTTCCTGATATGGCATAGGCATCCGATGATCGCTTGGAACAAGCTCGAAAGGTACAACAACTGTTGGCTGCGTTGAAGCAACCTCAGAATGGGATTGCACCTCCTCTCCTGCCTACACAGCCAGCAGCTGGCCCGGTCGCGGCTTCCCCGCTCTCAATGCCACCACCAATGGCACAACCGCCGCCTAGCACAAACCCGTACTACCCTCCTCCATCTATGCCACAGCCGGTGCATCCATACCCTACCCTACATAATCAAAACGCGAATCCGTATGGGCAAATGCTACCCCAAACTCAGACACCACAGCCAGGGCAAGCGCCTCCCGGGATGGGTTCACTTCCTCAAAACATTCTTGCGTTACTCCAGCAATCGACTAGTCAGCAACCTCCGCTGGCACCACCCCAGCAATCATCTCCTCCGCAATATGGGATGCCTCCTCCGCCTCCTCCGCCTCCTCAAATGATGTCGCCCCCACCAATGTCGAGTCTGCCTCCTGGAGCACCCCAGCCAGGTGGTCCTGGATACCAGCAACTGATGGCATTCCTCGTGAGTTTCCCGTCCGTCGATTTTTTTTTTCTTTTCTGATGATTGTGTGACAGGCGTCTCAGAAACGAAGTTGAGCCAACGCACGCGATGATGATTTGAGGGCGTATAATTTTCGCTGCTTCACGTGTAAATGTTTCGAGACAGTATTTTTATGAAGTCCATATTTTGTTCGTTTGATGATCAACCTTATGGCCCGCTGGTCTGGATCGCCGGGCGTTTCCTTTCGGCCATGAAGTCGACCAACCAACATGATGGTCGTTTCAACCGCATGTCTCATCTTGTTCGGATACCATCTTGATGATCAATCCTCCAGGATTGTGTTGAAAGATAGGAGCCAGGGTAGGTGATTTACCTCAGTTGCGTCGTACAGACGCCTTGATGTCTGGTCTTCTGATACTTCCGAGGAAAAAAAACCGTGGTGATGTACATACTGTACTTGTAATTTCGCTTTGGGAAGTTGTGTCGATATTTCCGCGTCCCAGGGCATCCGTTCCTTCTCCAATCACTGAGTGACATCCTACGCCTCGCGGCAAGTTGCTCTGGTCTATAGACTATACCGGACATACACCATTCCGATGTTGGTGTGACACTTTGGTCACTTTGTAATTCTTTCAGAATTGTCCATTCATCCATTCAGGCATGATGCCTGAAGGGCTTCAATCATATCAGCACCAAAAATTACCCCTGGTCTCTTCTCCCTTTTTATAACACACACCTTCACTTGCTCAAATGTCTACTCTTCCTTCCACCTCCTGGTGCCCCTTCTCTAAAAGTGCAGCCAAATATGGGCCACATATAACACCAACACCACTCTCCACAGGTTGTTGGAATTAGTGATGGTAATTAAGTTACTACACTAATCATTGACCTAGACACACACATGTGTCTATAGGGCAGCACTTGATTGTCACATTAAGTGTTACTCGAGTTACATTAGGCTAATAAGCCTTATCTAGTATATCTGTTACAATTCATGCGGACCCCCACTCTTTTCTTTTCCTTCTTTCCTTCATCCTCTGCGTTCTTCTTCTCTATCCGTACTTCCATGTATACTTAGTCATCCACAGCTTCTTATTGTTCCTTACTGCGGATTACCTATGCATTCCATCACATTCCATAGAGTTCTATGGCACCACTTCTGTTACGACTGGCCCAGGCAGGGTTGGTCATAGACTTGATGGGTACTAGGGACAAGGGACAAGGAGTCCAAAGGTAAACACCTGAGGACGACGAAGGATGTTAGAATTAGTGATGGTAATTAGATTACTACACTAATCATCGACCTAGACACACATACAAGTGTCTATAGGGCAGCGCTTGATAGTAACATTAAGTGTTACTCGAGTTACATTAGGCTAATAAGCCTTATCTAGTATATCTATGCTAATAG
>JBBPME010000327.1:0-24395 GCA_038090155.1 Rossbeevera pachydermis
GAAGCTTGGATTAAGCTCAAGGGTTGAAGTGTCCTGTCAAGTGCAGGACGAAGTCATACAGAGTTGTTCAAGGGACAAGGAATATATTTGCCAAGACATATCTAGGAGGATACTCAAGGAGGTCAAGATTAGAGAAAACAGAGGCGATAAGAATCACTTATAAGTAAGAAAAAGGGAACAATGGGAACTACAATGATTGGTCAATAAAATGGTGCCATAGAACTCTATGGAATATGATGGAATGTGTAGATAATCCACAGTAAGGAACAATAAAAAGCTGTGGATGACTAAGTATACATGGAAGTGGTGATAGAGAGAGAAGAACATAGGAGATGAAGAAAAGAAGGGAAAAGAAAAGAATGGGGGTTCACATGAATCATAATATTATCCCCTTAGTAGACAAAAGGTCTCTGACATTTTCACATCCTTGGGGACCCAGTCATGTTGCTGATGGCGACATCGTTATACTCAAACGGTTCATTGTCATTAAGACTCCAGGTCTTAGCATGTTTGTCCTCCCACCTTTGGTTTCCTTCAGTGACATGGTCCCACCAGTGGAACTCCTCCTGAACTAGAGAAGAGATTCAAGAAGGGGGTTGGTGGTAAGATTGTTGAGAGGAAAAGGCTGAGGAGGAGGATTGAGGGCGGCAGGCATGTTGACGAGAATGAGGAGGGGAAATAGGAAGGGGGCGACGGGTGGAGCAGCAAGCTTGAGTATGGCCAGGAGCAGAGACAAGACAGAAAGGGCATTGGTAGTGTTCACAATGGATTCTCTTGTGGCCTCAATGATGGCATTCATAGCATGTGGAGGGGTAGTTAGGGTGGTTACGAGGGAGAACTACCTCATTTCCACCTAGGACCTCTTGTCATTCAGCCTGAGCAAAATCTGCCTTGACTCAAGCAAGTACTTGTTCTTCCTCCAGATCCAGAGGGGATGAGCTGGCTGAAGTGGTGGTAGGGACGTCCAGAATTAGAGCATCAGCGAGTCTGTCAATGAGGGGTCGACCAGGTTGACAAAGGATATTATCAGCATGGAGGAGGGCATCAACCATACCCAACTGGTCTAGGAGGGGGAGGAGAGCGAGAGCTTGGATTTTGGCAGCTTCCTTAAGAATAGAAATGAAGAGATGGACGAAGGGGTCATCAGACCTTAGGAAGGAAGGGGGAATGTGGTCTGCAGTGATAGAGAGACAAAGGTTTTGCATGAAGGCTTGTCTGGCAAGGTGGAGGGGGGAGTTTGTGTTGATGAGAAGTTCTAACATGGGGGCTAGGCAAGGGTCACAAAGTTGGGAGTCAATGAGATCAATTTTTCCTTCTTTGGAAAAGGAGAGGCAATCGTGGGCAAAGGGGAGATCTATGAAGGAGTCAAAGGTGGGAGAGTTCATTGTTTTCGAGGAGGGTTGTTTAGCGATGAGTGGGGGCTTTGTTGCTTGGGGAGAAGACAAAGGGGTAAGCCTTTTTGTAGGCATCCAGAACTATTTTGGCATGTTTGAGTACTTTCTGAGGAACCCAGGAGTCTTCTTCAGCTGAGTAACTCTTCCATCAGATCAGGAAGTGGCGTTTCTATGGGGTCCCTTATGCCGTACGACCTTCTCGATTTCATATTCTTCTTCTTCTTCTACCAGATCTGGGGGAGGCGACAGAAAGTTGGGGCCATAGACAAGGTTTTCGTGGTATGGGGATAGGAGGTGTTACGATTCATCATTTCTTTCTTTTCTTTTCTTTGTTTCACTACGTTCCACCTAGTCACTGCGTTCAACCCCTGCCTTGACTATTCTTTTAGATCCCCCATCTTCTTTTCCTTGTTCTCACTTAGGGATCCCAAGTCACCGCGTTCGAACCACGCCTTGACTGTTTCTTTTTCTATGATGACTATACCTATCCTTCACTCCGTTTACTCCTTGTCCTAGTCATCATTACCTCTATCCGCTTATTCACCTTTTACTTACACACCTGTCCTACTCCCGTAGTCCCTAAGCTAGATCTCCTCTGTACCCTCTTGTCCTTCGGTGCCCCAGCAATCTAGCCCATTCCTTGACAACCCTTCAGTGGGAAGAACCTCTGGAAGTCTTCGTCCTACTTTTGAGTGGACGCTCTCTTCATTCCTTGTCTCGTTACTCTCCATTTGATTGAGTAACCTTCGCCTCGACATTCGATCGAGCGATATCTGCGGTTGTCACCCTCAACGACACCCTTGTCTCTCGTTGCGACACTTGATCCGTTTTCAGAGGCTACGCTCGTTCCTATCCGGACCAAGCGTAACAGGAGGAAGGTGTGGAACACGTTATGGATGTGCCAAGTTTTGGAGAGACGGAGTTTGTAGATGAATGGGGATAGAACATTAGTGATAGTGAAGGGTCCTTCTTGCTTAGTTCCAAGTTTTGGGGATGTCAAGGAGTGTTGAAGGTTCCTGGCTTCCAGCCAGACTTTGTCTCCTTTTGAGAATGGTTTAAAGGCCTTAGTGGATCGAGCCTTCATTACCTGACAAGCCAGTTCATGGGCAGCTAGGGCTTCATCTCGAGCAGCAGAGTGTTACGATTCATGCAGACCCCCACTCTTTTCGCTTCCCTTCTTTTCTTTGTCCTCTATGTTCTTCTCTTTCTATCATTGCTTCCATGTACACTTAGTCATCAACAGCTTCTTATTGTTCCTTACTGTGGATTACCTACACATTCCATCATATTCCATAGAGTTCTATGGCACCATTTTATTGACCAATCATCATAGTTTCTATTGTTCTTTTTCTCTTACTTATAAGTGATTCTCATTGCCTCTGCTTTCTCTAACCTTGACCTCCTCAAGTATCCCCTAGATACACCTTGGAATATATTCCTTGTCTCTTGAACACTCTGTGTGACTTCGTCCTGCACTTGAAAGGACACTTCAACCCTTGAGCTCTATCCAAGCTTCATAGGTTGTTTCTGTCGCTCTCTGAATCTCGTCTTCGATCCCTCAACCCTCAAAGAACCCTCGTCATCTTGATCCCTTTGATCCTCAAGACTTCCTCAGCCCCCTTGAACCTTTGTTGTCTTGATCCCTTGTTCCTCAAGGCCCCCTTGTCCTTGTCTCTCACTCCAAGACATTCTTCTTAAGGCTACACTTGTTCCTACCCGGACCAAGTGTAACACAGAGAGCTTCTGGAGTCTTGCTTCAACTGCAGGGATGTTGGATTCGGAGATTACCAATGGGAAGGAGTGGAGTTCATAGCCTATCATGAAGAAGAATGGAGACTTCCCTATGACAGAATGGGGGCGGTAATTGTGGGCGAATTTGGCATGGGAGATGTGTTCTGCCCATCCAGTGGGGTTGTCGTGGCAATAGATGCGGAGAAACATCTATATCTCCTGGTTGACTCTCTCAGTTTCTCCATCAGTTTGAGGGTGGTAGGCAGTGGACAGGGAGAGGGTATATCCAATGAGCCTTGCAAGCTCTTTGGCGAAGGCAGAAGCAAATTGGAGGCCGTGATCCGAGATGATTTTGTCGTAGAGACCAAACTGGGTGTAGACTTTGTGGAAGAAAAGATTGGCTATCCCTTCCACAGTGACCATTTTCGTGGTAGGGCAAAGAATCACCCCCTTAGTAAGACCATGGTCGACCACAACCAAGAGAGAATCAAAACCATCTGAGAAGGGAAGGTCCGTGATCAGGTCACAGGAGATCTGCTGGAAGGGGTGAGAGTAGGAGGAGGCAATGGGGTTGAGTAAAGGGGTGGTGGGATGGGTGTTGACCTTGTTTTGTTGGCAGGTAGCGCAGCCTTCAACATATTTTCAGACAAAGTGGACCAGACCAGGCCACCAGAACTCTGAGGTGACCAGCTGATGTGTTTTGAGGTAGCCTGGATGCCCTGCAGAGAGGTGGTCATGGGAACGAGCCACTATAGACTGGCGCAGTTGGAGATCATTAGGAACATAGACATGTCCTTGGTAGGTGAGGATACCAGCATTAAATTGCCAGTCAGAGAGTTGAGAGTGGAATTTGGAGGGGAGATCACCCTCAATGGTGCGAAGGGAGTCCAGGACAAGGGGGTCAGAGGAGGAGGAGAGAGCAATCTTGTTTGAGAGGGCAGAGTCGATGAGGTTTACAAAGAGTGATGGGGGTAGTAGGGTAACATCGTTATTGTCAGTGTCAGAGTCAGGGATAAGGTCTGGTCAGCGAGATAGGGCATTCAGGGCTGCAAGCAGTTTACCAGAGACATGGATGAGTTTGAGGTCAAAATCTACAATGTTCAAGAGCTAGTGAGCCTGTCGACAATTTAACTTCTGGGGTTGGCAGAAGTAGGTGAGGTTTTTGTGGTCAGTAAAGGCCTGAATGGGAAATGGGGAGCTATGGAGATATTGTCGCCACAATTTCAGGGCGTGGATGACAGCAAGGAGTTCTCTATCATAGATATCATAGCTTCACTTGGCAGGGGAGAAGGACTGGGACAGATAGGAGCAAGGTTTCCAGTTGCCATTGGTGTCAGTTTGAAGAAGGATTCCTCTGGTTGCATGCTTGGAAGCATCAGTGGCGATGGCGAAGAGTTTGGACAGGTCTGGGAGGGAGAGGATCGGTTTAGAAAGGAATGCTGCTTTCAGGGAGTTGAAGGCAGTCTGGCAAGTGGAGGACCAGTCCCAAGGTTGGGTTTTCTTGGTAAGATCGATGAGGGGACAGGCGACATTTGAGTAGTTAGGGATAAAGCGACGATAAAATTTGCAAAGCCTAGGAAAGATCGAACATCTCTGAGCTTAGAAGGGGTGGGCAGTCAGCAATACCAGCCAATTTTATTGGGTCCATAGCAAGGTGTCCAGGTTTAATGATCATCCCTAAGTATTCCATTTCAGAGGTGGCGAAGTTACACTTTTCGAGCTTGAGATGGAGATCCAACTCCATCATTTGTTGAAGGACTCGTTTGGTGCGTTTCTCATGGGTGGCTTTTTCTGGGGAGAAGATCAGGAGGTCATCCATATAGATGACTAACCATCCTTCAGCAATGAGATCACAAAACAAGTCATTCATGAAGTGTTGGAAGGTGGCAGGGGAGTTGGTGAGACCAAAAAACATGACTGTGGGTTCGAAGAGACCTTTGTAGGTGTTGAAGGCTGCCTTCCACTGGTGGCCATCTTTGATCCTAATGTTGTTATAACCCCATTGAACATTGAACTTGGTAAAGACATTGGCTCCTTTGAGCTTATCAATGAGGTCAGAGATGAGGGGGAGGGGGTAGGCATTGCAGGTGGTATGTTCATTGACATAGCGATAGTCTTGACAAGGTCAGAGTCCTCCATCCTTCTTTTTAATGAAGAAGAAGGGGGATGCTTGGGGGCAATTGGAGGGTTGGATTTTCCCTGTCTTAAGGTTCTGCTTGATGAAGGCCTCAGTTGCCTGACGTTCTTCAGGAGTCAAAGGATAGGCTTTCCCTGTCTTTGGGGTGAAAGATTTGTCAAGGTTGATCTCATGATTATAGAGTCAAGATGGAGGGAGGTGGTCAGCCAATTCTTTAGTGAAAACGAAGGAGTATGCTGAGTATTCTGGTGGGAGGGTGATCTTTGGTTTGGCCTTGTCTGCTTTGATGGCCAGCTTAGTCACAGTGGTGAATGACTTGACCATGGTGGAGGGTATCTGGCTGAAGCATTGTCCACATTTGATCACTTAATTGATCAGATAGTGGATTCAAGCCTGGATGGGAAGATGATGACCTGCCCAGTTGTCAAGGTAGTCATAGAGTCATCCATCATGGACAGGGTCAGAGTCAATGTGACGGATAGCTCTGGCTGTAGGGGGTGGGGGGCAGAGTTTCGCAGTATGTCGAAGGTGGTCTTGGTTATAGAGAGTGTTGAGTTTGTCTGCTTCATCACAGGAAGTTTTGATGGTGACAGTTTTCTTCTCCCAATCAATAACTGGGTTGGTTTTCCTGAGCCAGGGGAGTCCAAGGATAACATTCTCTTTACCACAATGCATGACATAGAACTTGATCTGTTGAAGCAGACCAGCAATGCAAACATAAAGGGAGCAGGTGAACTTTATGTTGCTGTTCTTGTTGGTGGATTGGTCGACATTTCGGACTGGAATAGGTTGGGGGAGGCATTCCTTGGGGAGGTTGTGTTTGTTGACAAAGTGCCAATCGATGCAGGAGACATTGGCTCCAGAGTCAATGAGGGCAAAGGTGCTGACGTCTTTAAGATCACGAGTAGGGATGACGAGATGGAGGGGAACATGCATGGATTTCATTCGTCTATCAGCTACCAGTACATTGGTTTGAGATATGGAGGGGATCTGCATCAGGGAGGGCCTCCGTTTTAAAAACCCAAAAGAGATACTTGGGAAACAGAGAGTTCTTCATCATCCTCAATCTCCTGGAGGGACGAGGTGGAGGGTTCTTCTTCAACTCTTTAAACTTTCTTTTTGAAGGGTTTTGTTGAGGGGAAGGTGGGACAGGTAGTGGCTGAGTGGCCACCTTTGTGACACCTAAAGCAGAGTTTGTGCTCAATACATCGCTTTTTCTCTTGGAGGGTGAGCTTTGGAATGTGAATGGCATCAATGTCCATAGCATTGGGGTCTTTCTCCGTTCTGGTGGAGGAACCATTATGGTAGGGGACATAGGAGGGGGTGGAGGCTTTCTTGTTGTGGCCAGCAACATTGTCTGCTCGATTCCATTGGGTTTGAAAGTGAATGGCTTTAGAGTACCATGCAGAGATAGTGGTGGGGGGGTGTCCATCGAGTAGATGCGACGCATGAGGGAAGAGATGAGCTCGGTGGAGAAATATCCAATCAGGACATCATCAGAAGAGATACCACTAAGGGCAACTTGATTCTGGAATTCAGAGATATAGGTGGTGAGAGAGGTGTTCTTGGTAATCCTGGTTGATGAGAGCTGTTACACTTGGTCCGGGTAGGAACAGGTGTAGTCTTGAGAAGAAGGTCTTGGAACAAAAGGCACAAGCAAGGGGGTCTTGAGGAGTAAGGGATCAAGACAACTAAGGACCAGAGAGACTAAAGGAGTCTTGAGGATCGAAGGGATCAAGACAACAAGGTTCTTTGAGGGTCGAGGGATTGAAGACTGAGTGCTGAGAGTGACAAAGACAACCTATGAAGCTGGGTTAAAAGCTCAGAGGTTGAAGCATCCTTTCAAATGCAGGACGAGGTCACACAGAGGTTTCAAGAAACAAAGAATATATTTCAAGACATAACTAGGAGGTTATTTGAGGAGGTCAAGGTTAGAGAAAAAGAAAGAGCGACATTGAGTTGCTTATAAGTAGAGACAAGAACAATAGGAATGACCATGATTGGTCGGTAAAAATGGTGCCATAGAATACTACGGAATGTGATGGAATGAGTAGGTAATCCGCAGCAAGAAGTAGTAAGAAGCTGTGGATGACTAAGTATTACACAAAAGTGGAGATAGAAAGATAGGCATAGGAAGCGAAAGAAGAAGAGAGGAAAATAAAAGAGATGGGGGGTCCACATGAATCGTAACAAGAACCAGGCAATAGCATCTGCCTTGGTGTCTAGGTGGATGAAGGCAGTGTTGAACTTTGTGACAAGTTCTGCCATAGTTCCAAGGGAGGGGGGTTGGGCTTCGAGGGCTTGGGTTCTAAAGGTGGATGCTCAAGTAAGGGCTGATCCTTCGGTCATGTAGGAGAGGGTATAAGCGACTCTTTTCACTTCAATGTCATAGACTGCCTCATTGACCAGAAGGTACATTCGCACAGCATTAATGAAGGTTTGAGCTTCGGTGGAGGAGCCATTGAAGGCTTTGGATGCTCCCAGTCAGATCTCAGTGTTTCTAGGAGTGGTGGACATGGCAGGGGGTGAAGAGGGTGCTGGTGGGGGGCTAGGGGAGGGCATTGGACTTGGAGAGGGGGTTCGAGATACTGGAGGAGTTCCTTGGTCAGAATCTGTGGAAGAGGGGGCACAAATGTGTCGTCTGGGGATTGGGAAAGCAGGAGGTGGGTTTGGAGGAGCAGAGGGTCCTCTCCTAGGTCTGAGGGGGTTGAAAGACGAAATGGTGGGGCACTACAAACAATGGTAGGCTCGAAGTAAGAATCTTGACCTTTTGTTACACTTGGTCCAGATAGAAACGAGTATAGCCTCGAGAAGAATGTCTTGGAGTGAGAGATAAGGACGAGGGGTTCTTGAGGAATGAGGGATCAAGACAACAAAGGTTCAAGGGGGCTAAGGAAGTCTTGAGAATCAAAGGGATCAAAACGACGAGGTTTCTTTGAGGGTCAAGGGATTGAAGACAAGGTTCTGAGAGTGACAAAGACAACCTATGAAGCTTGGATTAAGCTCAAGGGTTGAAGTGTCCTGTCAAGTGCAGGACGAAGTCATACAGAGTTGTTCAAGGGACAAGGAATATATTTGCCAAGACATATCTAGGAGGATACTCAAGGAGGTCAAGGTTAGAGAAAACAGAGGCAATGAGAATCACTTATAAGTCAGAAAAAGGTAACAATGGGAACTATGATGATTAGTCAATAAAATGGTGCTATAAAACTCTATGGAATATAATGGAATGTGTAGGTAATCCACAGTAAGGAACAATAAGAAGCTGTGGATGACTAAGTATACATGGAAGCAATGATAGAGAGAGAAGAACATAGGGGATGAAGAAAAGAAGAGAAAAGAAAAGAATGGGGGTCCACATGAATCGTAACACTAGGATTGTGTCAAAACCATGACTAACTAGTAGACCAGTGATATAATTGACAGATATGTCTTTCCAGGGGCCCTCAGGTACAGGCAACGGTTCAGTAAGTCCAGCTGTTGCTTGAGTAGTTGGCCTCATTCTGGCGCATCGAGTGCAAGCCTTGCAGTAAGCAATGATCTCAGATATCATAGCTGGCCAAGTGTAGTAGTATTGAACCAGTTTGATAGTTTTTTCTGCCCCTTTGTGTCCAGATAGAGGGTGGTCATGAAATTGTGCAAGCATGTCTAGCTAATACTTGATCAGGACCTAGATTTTATCTCTGTACATTCAGAGATCTAATTTTCTTATACATCCATTGAGCTTATCTATTTCCTGATGGGCATGTTGTATTTTCTCAAAGAGGTTGTAATTAGATGCAGTAGAGGTCACCAGACCATCTAATGTGTTGACCATCTGGGATGCAGTAGGTGAATGCAACCTTAATCACAAGGACTAGGCACCTCAACTAAATACAAGACAAAGGAGGGAACTGGTAGATTAAGGAAATCCAATCAGAACAAGACTGGCTTGTTTGGTTGCTGCATTCAAATATTTATACTATAGGTACATGCGCACAGACCAAGCTGTGTCTGACACTATCTACTATATAAGGATATACTATTCTCACAAGTGTGAGAAAAAGAAGCTAAGAAGCAAGGCTGTTCGTCAAATGGAAAAGAAGCCAAGCAGAAATGAAAAAGAAGCTGGCCTCATGTGAAACATGTGTCAGGTTCTAGACCATGACATCATTGATAAGATAAAGGGATAAGCGCACTAATAAGATGTGATGGATTAGATTGGCACTGTGATAAGATAAGATAAGATAAGAGATAGTGAAGTGAGATTTGCAATAGTAGGGGTCACCGGATCATCCATGGTTTTAACCACCCATTTTGGTGCAATGAGTGTTGTCACTTTGTTATCATTTTCCATTCCTTTTTTGTGATTCTCTCATCTAGAGAGTACATCCACTTTTCCCATGGACATCCCTGGTTTATTGATTAAATTAAAGTGGAATAGGGACAAGTACTGTGCCCATCTCACTTGGCAGCAGTTTAGATCTTGGGACTTCATAAAGTACTGTAGATTCTGATGATCTGTCCAGATTTCGAAGATGTTTCTAGCACCTTCCAGGTAGTGATGCCATTGTTCAAGAGATAGGATGATGGCTAACATTTCCCTATCAGTGATGGGATAATTTCACTGCTCTGGTGTCATAGAGTGGGACATATAGGCCACTGGGTGCCATTTATCCTCTTTTAGTGTGCTCAACACTGCTCCTGTTGTTGGCAACAACCAATTCTATACAGAAAAGGTACTAGGTCACCACAAAGACAAGCTCAGGAGGGGAATACTATTGTGGTCGGGAATCAACCAGAACAGACTAAGGAGTCTGGCTGGTACTGGCATTGTATATATACTAAGTTACATGAGGTGGCCATGAGGTGTATTTAGAGCAAGTGATTAGTGAGCGATGATGTATCATGAGATAATCTACTATAAGAGTACATATTAATGACTCACACACTCATGAGAACGGTGGTCTAGAACTATGCAATGAGGTTACCATGCCTTTAGCATGTGCTAACCATGAGGTCTGACATCATATGGTCTAGACCCAAGTCATATGATGCAATAAGATATGATCGAGCATTAAGATAAGATAACAATAGGCATGTGCTTAGATAAGATAAGATTGGGTGCTAAAGCTAGGTTGCAGTGAGGGTTGTAACAATGATGCCATAATCCATCACAGAGGATCATCCTGTCAGATTTATTCACTCCTGAATTTGCTTGGATTATTTGCTTTGATAATGGCAATTCTATTGCCTGAATCCTGTGTGGCAGAATCATGATCACATTTTTATTGACATTCTCAATGCCAACCATGTGATCTTCCCTTCTGGAGAGAGCATTGGCTTTTCCCATTAAGGTTCCTGGTTTATTGACTAAAGTATAGACAAATATAGACAAGTATTGAACCCATCTCACTTGTCAACAATTTAGATTCTGGCTCTTCATATTATACTGCAGATTCTTGTGATCTGTTCATATTTCAAATCAGTGTCTAGCACCTTCTAAGTAATGTCTCCAGGACTCTAGTGATATGACTATCTGAAGGAGTACCTGTGAACTCACTGCAGAGGTACTGTAGATGGATTTGTCAGTTGCTCTTATGTCTCTATGCCATCAAAAACCTGTAGCAGACCATGCAGGGTTTATCCACAAGTATTGGCTGGTCTGAGCCATCTGTGAGTGTTGCTCTCTGTTTTTCTTTTTCCTTTAATCTTTCACATATCACAGCCTTGAGTCCTCAACATTGACAATGGCATAAAGGATAATGCCATGACCACAACCACAACCATGACAGGCTATGACATTGACCACAACATGATGACAGCAAAGTGATGCAATGGTCAATACTGTGACCACAACTAGTACAATGCTACACTGTGCTTGCCTTCTGTCTCCTCACCTTTCCTGCTCTCACCCTTGTCATTGCAGAGCAGTGACTGCACAGCATGCATGATCATGTGCATTGTGTTATTATTGCTATGCATTGTCACTCCTACTCCCCATCCCCATGCTCTTCCCACTGTCATCTGTTGGAATTAGTGATGGTAATTAAGTTGCTACACTAATCATCGACCTAGACACACACATAAGTGTCTATAGGGCAGCGCTTGATTGTAACATTAAGTGTTACTCGAGTTACATTAGGCTAATAAGCCTTATCTATTATATCTATGTTAATAGCATTAGTAAATGTACCAGTACTGCACTATATGAAGCAGGTACTGAGAAGCACTATCTAAGGCACATCTGACCTGCCCTAAACAAGGGATCAACACACTGATCTTGCTTTGATAACCCCATTAGGAGACTATAACTACTGATCATTAAATTGATCTTCCTATTGGAAATGTGTCAAGTTACATGTGTAGATCTTTGACACATTGTTATCTACCATAGGTCGATGTCATTCTGACACTGACACTTACTCATATTTCTTCTTATCATTTGATATTTAGATAGAGATTCATACACTACTGGTTATTCTTTGTTTCAGCTTACTCATAAGTTGATTCTTATCTTTTATCTAGAGAGTTAAATCTTCAACCCACTATTCTTTCTTTATCCATTCTATATACATAGATAAATAGTGTACATGTAGTATATAAGCACTTGAAGATAGCCCTGATAATAACAAGCAGTTTTACTGTTATATTTCTACCTGCTTTATTAAGCAATCTCCTCAAATTACCGGTGAGTTGTCCACTGAGTCTTTCCCTCTGTTGCAAACTTCGCAACTCATAACCTAACTTTGCCCTAACCCCTGTCTATGGTTCCTGATCCATAACCCTAAGCATTCCCTTTCATCTGTCTATGAGTATAGCATGTTTACCTTTATCTTATCACTTTATACAGTTATCTTATCAGGCCTTGTCAGCACCTATCACTGGATCTAATCCCATTGCTGACTAAGCACAGCACTGCCCCTGGTCTGAACCTCTACCCCTTCACACTTTACTATAGTCATGGTCCAGCCCTCTTTACCTTATCTATGACATCATGGTCTAGCCCACCTCATGGCTACCTCCTGTCTCTTATCTTGCTTCTATTGATGTCATGCCTAGACCTTGGACTCATGGCCCACTGCCTTGCCTTATGGATTACCTCATGGTACATAGCCTTGATCCTCATGGTACTCTCATGTCCTTTAGGTAGACAGTAGTTACCTGGTCTGTGCATGATCCTCGATAGTATATATACTGGGCCATATGTGAGCTAGACTTCCCAGTCTAGTTCTCTTGGGCAATAGCATCCTACATAGCCTTAGCTGGCAACTGTTGGATCCTTCATCCCTTTAGTGAGATCCTAGTGCTCCCTAAGTGAGTCTACACTTTATCTTCAAGCATTTATCCTCTACTGGCCCTCTGTTACAATGGGCATATCCTCCCTCCTCTCATAGCACCCTAATCTAGGGTATACTCAATAGCATTCACTACACCCTTATTGCATACTGCACCCAAGGGGATTTCCAAATCCCTTTATCATCACCTGTTGCTCTGCTGCCTCTGTTGCTATCACCCTGTCACCATCCCTACTTCAGCTCACACTATCAGCACATGATAGTGACAATGCATGTGCTATTTCTGTTGCCTCTGTTACACATGCCCTCATCTCTGACCTGCTCTGCCCTTACTGTCAATGTGAAGCAGTGAAAGCATGGCACAACATGTATGGCTGTGCATGTTATATTGTTACTGCTCATTCATTGTCATGATTGCTTTATTTTCCCTCTTTTTGCCTTTAGTAGTTACATATACTGTAACTTAGCCTAAATTATGATTTCCTATAGCTACACATCTTGTCTTTGCCCTTTTTCAACCTTAGTGAAAATCCTCCACTGTCATGCTTGCCATAGGCAGTATGTCAGGTGACTAAAAGGTTGTGACTCAATCACAGCCAAGCAGATCTAAAAAAAACAAAGACTGGAGTTCAAAAATTGACCACTGCAATTTAATTGGTCAAAATTGGTTAGCCAATTTTTGTCTTCACATGGTGGTGCTGCCCCCACTTCTTGGTCTCTTGTCATGTAATATGGCCTAGATCCAGTCACATGACTATTCTACAGTTGTTGGCTATGCTAAAACCAATAATGGCTTTGGTTACCTCAAAGACAAGACTAGGAAATTAAGAGAGTTGTTTAGGTGGGAATCAACCAGAACAGACTGAGAAGTCTGGCTGGTGCTGCATTTCTTATATATGTACATAAATACATAAGGTGGCCATGAGATACACTAGAGCAAGCATGTGTATACTATGATATCATATGGGAATAATTACCATACATATACAGTATATGTTGAATGAATATACATTTGTTCAATAGTAAGTACACTATAGTGCTAGTATTACATAAGCACCTGTATATAGATTCGAACTCAAGTGCTGAGTTCAAATAGCATCTTGTACTCAACCACTACATGCTAACTGTTATAACTGGCCTGGGTAGGGTCAGTAGTAGACTTGATGGGTACTAGGGATGAAGGACTAGGAGTCCAAAGGTAAACACCTGAGGACGACAAAGGATGAAGGATACCTTGAGGGCTTTACCACAAAGCATAACAAGAGGTTTTGACTAAGGAGTTCTAAGGGGGAGGCCTTGGGACAACGAATGGCTAAGGATGCCTTGAGAGCTTCACCACAAAGCATAACACAAGGGCTTGACTAAGGAGTCCGAAGGGGGAGGCCTTGGATGACGAAGGGTTATGGAGCACACACTCAGAGAGTGGGCTAAGAGCAGATGGATTGAGAGTATTGAGTAGCTCTAGCTTAGTTGTACAAGGACAAGTGTCTAGGGTTTACATAGAAGGGGAATGGAAGGTCATGGAACATGATCAAAGGAAGATGTGTTAGCCGCAGTATAAATAAGTCATGAAGATTGTGGATGAGTAATGGTACACTAAGTGGATGTCGAAGCATAATGAATAAGCATGAGTCAGAGAGGTTGGTAATCCGCAGTTATGGATGAGTCATGAAGACTGTGGATGACTAAAGTACTGTGAATAAACAATCAATAAGAGGAAAGCATAGTGATAAGTATTGATGAAGAGAGAAAGAAAGAGAGAAATAATGAGAGTAGAGGCAAGTTGTAACATTACCCTCCTTGTAGGCTTCTGTTCGCCTGAACGAAGCAGTCAGAAGTGACCACAGGGTTCTCCAGTCATGTTAGACTCAGCAACTTCATCATAGAAGTCATCTCCATAATCGTTGACATCGTCTCGAGAGTATTCTCTAGGGGGAGGGACAGGGAGGGGATGGTTGGAGGAATGAGAGGATTGTCTGGAACCTCTGGAACGATGGAAGGAGGTCGAGGAGGAGGAGGGGGAGATACAAGGAGAGCGTCTGTGGAGGGGACAATTCTTCTGGATGTGGCCTGGTCATCATCTGAGGCAGGTGGGGCATTGGTGACCTGAACAGTTTGCTCGAAAATGTTCTAAGCAGTAACAGTGAAAGCAAGAGGAGAAAGAGGGGGTGTCCTTGGGAAAGAGGGTGATCTCCAATCTGTCATTGATATTCCAGTTCTGCATGGTCCAGGGCGACAAGCTTGTTGGGGTTGAGGGGGGAAAAGGAGGTGGAGGGGGATTTGGGAACCAGGAAGGCAGGGTCAGTCCCTTCATAGTGGTCTTGATTGGTGGAGGCAACTTCCTCCAAACAATGGAGAGCCTCGACACGATCGAGAGCTTCGATCTTGGCAGGGTTGAGTGGAGAGGACAATTCTAAGGGGATGCATGGAACCTTGAGGAGACCAGTTGAAGAGACCACTTCAACCTCAGTGGGAAAAGAGTGGGAGGGTAGTCCAGGGGGGCAGGGTGTTACAACCTCCGTTCATGGTAACCTAACTTTGCCCTAACCCTAGACTATGGTTCCCAATTGGTACCCCTAGCCCTAGACATTGCTCTTAATCCGGAACCCTAGTGCTTTAGCACTCATTCTAGTCTTCTCCCTATCATTGCGCATTTATTATTGACACTCGTTCTTAGATTATCTTATCAGCCTTGTTTAGCGCCTTCACTGCCTTAGCGCCCTTGCTGACTAATCATTGGCATTGCCCCATAGTCTGGACCTTCCCTTTACACCTTCACATAGTCACTCGGTCCAGACTCTTATCATCATTTATGATGTCATGGTCTAGCCCGCCTCATGGTAACCTGTCATCTTTCATTTCTGTTATTATTAGCTCATAGCCTAGACCATTGCCTCATGGATCACTGCATGGTACACAGCCCCGATCCTCATGGTATATAGCCGACCTCATTGTCAACATGTGTTACATAGCCTTACGCCTCATGGCGTCCACATTGTTACTTTAGGGTAGACATAGCTACATGGTCTGTGCCCTGTTCTCGATAGTATAAATACAGGGCCACTTGAGAACTAGATTTCCCAGTC
The DNA here is from genome assembly GCA_038090155.1 of Rossbeevera pachydermis. Classification (NCBI taxonomy): domain Eukaryota; kingdom Fungi; phylum Basidiomycota; class Agaricomycetes; order Boletales; family Boletaceae; genus Leccinum; species Leccinum pachyderme. The sequence continues at coordinate 15,626 of JBBPME010000327.1, forward strand.
TAGTTCTTTTGGCTAATAGCATAAAACCCAGTGTGCTGTCTAAGTGCCTAGTTTACCCTGGCTAAGAAGGATAGGTGACTTTCCGAGCATCACCTTTTATCCTCGAGTTCTCGATTGCTTGATTGCAACGTACCCCTTGCCACAGCACCTCCTCTTTGTCACACCCTCATTAGGGTATCTCGATAGTGTTCGCTACACAGGGGGGAGGAAGGGGAGAGGGAGGCGTGGAGTGGGTGGCCAATTCAGCCAGAAACTGATCAACCAAGAATCTGGGTACCAAAGCCCTTACCAACTGCCAACAACAACTTGGCCTGGTTCTCTATGACAAAGGAATTTTTAGTTCCTTCCACAAAGAAAATCTTGATGAGGCCTTCCTTGACAAAGTCTCAGATGCCATGCCATTGGATATCAATGTTTTTGGACCAACTTTCCATAACAGGGTTGTTCACCATAACAATAGAACCTTGGTTGTTGCCACAGATCAGTATAGGCTTCAGTTGATAGCCCATTTCTTCCATAATTGTTCTGATCCAGATGATTTGTTTACTGCAATCAGACAGTGCAATGTATTTAGCTTCTGTGGGTGAGTAAGCCACACAATTTTGTTGGCAAGCCTGCCAGCTGAAGATGCAACCTGCTGGTTTGATAAACTAGCCAGTCTGAGATCATCTGAATAGAGGATCAGATGCCCAGTTGAAATTGGTGTATGCTATTAAGCTAGCTTCTGAGGAACCATCAAATACAAGGTAGTAATATCTTGTCCCCCATAGATAGCAGCATACTGTGTATAAAATGCATGATCAATGTTATGACTGGCCTGGGTAGGGTCAGCCGTAGACTCAATGGGTACTGGGGCTAAGGTTCGGAGATCCTAAGGCAGACACCAGAGAACGACTAAGCGTTAGGGAGTCTGAAGGGGAAGACCTTGGGATGACGAAGTGCTAGAGGTGCCTCGAGAGCTTCACCACGAAGCGTAACAGGAGGACTTGGCTAAGGAGTCCAAAGGGGAAGGCCCAAGGACAATGAAGGACTAAGGGTACCTTGAGAGCTTCACCACGAAGCGTAACACAAGGGTTTGACTAGGGAGTCTGAAGGGGAAGGCCTTGGATGACGATGAGGAGCACATGCTCAGAGAGACTAAGGGTGGGCTGAGAGCAGGTGGATTCGAGAGTATTGAGTAGCTCTAGCTTAGTGTACAGGAAAGAGTGTCTAGGGTTTATATAGGAAGGAGATGGAAGGTCATGGAACATGACCAAAGGGGAATGAGTCAGCCATAGTAGGAATGAGTCATGAAGACTGTGGATGAGTAATGGTACACTAAGCTGATGATGAAGCACAATGAGTAAGCATGAGTAAGAGAGGTTGGTAATCCGCAGTTATGGATGAGTCATGAAGATTGCAGATGACTAAAGTAAGATGAGTAAACGATTGATAAGAGAAAAGCATAGTGATAAGCATTGACAAAGAGAGAAAGAGAAAGCGAAAGAATAAGACTAGGGGCAAGTCATAACAATCGAGATGTTCTTTTGAAGGTTTGGCAGCATGCTTCGATAATGCAATGACTGTGAATGCAATGTCTGGGCATGTTCTGCACATGAGGTATAGCAAGGAACCAATCACTTGTTGGAAGAGTGATCTGATCTTTGGGTTGACTGCACCATCATAGGCAGCAAGGTGATAGCCTTGTGGTAGTGAAGTGGGAGTAACTCAAGCATTAATGAAATCAGATCATGTTAGGATTTTCTCTAGATAAGCACATTGATCAATTAAGATCTTGCTGCCTTCTTGTCATATGTTCATGTGTAATAATTCTTTGGCAGGACCTAAGTCTCTGCACTCCAAGCACTTCATAAAAGCAGCTTTGATCTCCTTGACAGTTTTAATGTTCTGACCACAGAATAGGGCATCGTTGATGTAGATAACTGCAATAACTATAGAGGTGTTCTTCTTTTTGTATAAGAAGATACCAGCTTTGGATTTTAGATGTTCAAATCTGAGATCTTTCATTGACTTGTTTAGAGTCTCCCACTAGGCTAGTCCAGCTTGTTTAAAGCTGTAAAGGGCATGCTTTAGGCAGAGCACTTTATGCTCTTGTGCTTTGACTGTAAAGCCTTTGGGTTGTTTCATGTAGATCTCTTCATCTAGCTTGCCATATAAATAGGCACTTCAGACATTTAATCCCTCTATACAGTGACTTCAAAAACTGTTCCAATGCCTAACCCCAAACTGGGGCATGAGGCGCCCTGCAATCACTTGTGGGAATCTCACTTAGCTTTGGTAAAGACAAACATAGTACAAACCCTTGGCTACAACTCTGTTCCCAGGGTCATGTGATTTGGCTTAGAGGCTTCAGAGATATATCCATTCTAAACCAGCAATACCATTGGAACAGTTTTTGGACTTTCATTAACACATATAGAATCTCAACTATAAACAGGTTTGTTGTCTATTATTTGATGCTACAAATAGAGAGATACATGTAAAAATTGTGTCTGAGTTGAAAAACATTCCCACGCCTCTTTATCCTTTACCACTACCATCATGCAATCACTGTCTACCACTCAGAAGAATACCATTCTTTCTCAGCTTGATGCTGGCCATTCCCTTTGCTCTATTGCATCTAGTACTGGTGTTGGCATTGCTACCATATCCAAACTTTGTTCTAAGGAGTGTTCTGACCTCCAAAGATCTGCTGGAGGTTGTCCATCAAAGCTTTCCCCTGCCAATATCCACCATGCCATTCATCTCATTTCCACTCATAAGGCTGAGAATTCAGTCCAGGTGACCAAGGCACTCTCCAATGTCACCAACCAGTCTCTCTACTCTAATACCATTCACCACCACCTCAAAAAGTCTGGGATGAAAGCTGTAGTCAAGTCCAAACACCATCTACTTTCTGCTAGGCATCACAAGAATCGCTTGGACTTTGCTATTGCTCATATGGACTGGACTATGGAGGAGTGGAAGAGGGTAACATGGTCTGATGAGACCAAAATCAATCACCTGGGGTCAGATGGAAGGAAATGGGCATGGAAAAAGCCAGGTGAGGGGCTTAGTGATAGGCTGGTACAAGGAACAGTCAAATTTAGTGGAGGTTCTGTGATGGTATGGGGGTGTATGACTTGGTAGGGAGTTGGCCATGCTACCAAGATTGATGGTAGGATGGATGTTGATCCTTACCTTCAGATTTTGAAGAATGAATTGTTGAATACTCTGCAGGTTCATGATCTTAATCCATCTAACATCATCTTTCAGCAGGACAATAACTCCAAGCATACCTGTAAAAAGGTGAAGAGATGGCTAGAAGAGCAGGATTTTGAGACCATGGTATGGCCTGCACAGTCTCTTGACCTCAATCCCATTGAACATCTATGGGGCTATTTAAAGAGAAGGTTGGCAGAGTATGAACACTCTCCTAATGGGATTCATCAACTATGGGAGAGGATTCAGGAGGTATGGGAAGAGATACCAGCTGAGGAGTGTCAGAAGTTGATTGAAAGCATACCAAGGAGGGTCCAGGCTATGATTAAAGCCAAAGGAGGATATGCCAAGTACTAATATATACCAAATACCCTTTTTATTTGAAAAGTCCAAAAGCTGTTCCAATGGTGTTGCAGGTTTAGAATGGACATATCTCTGGAGCCCCTGAGACACATCACATGGCCCTGGGGACAGAGTTGTAGCTACAGGTTTGTACTATGTTTGTCTTTACCAAAGCTAAGTGAGATTCCCACAGGTGATTGGAGGGCGCTTTGTGCCCCAGTTTGGGGTCAGGCATTGGAATGGTTTTTGAAGTCACTGTATATCAATTTTTATGAGTAGTTCCCTGGTGGGATGGATTGTCCTCATTTAATTCTCTGTTGGATTTGGAGTGGAAACTTTTTCTTTTTCTGTACACACAGAATTAAGCACCTCTTCCCAATGTTGTGAATCAGAGTAGTCGTCACTAGATTTTCACTTAAGTGCCTATAGCACCTATTCTTTTCTTTCAAAGATTCTCTAAGTTCAAAGCACCCTAAATGTAGTACAAGTGCTCAGTCCTTGATCATATCTTATCTAGCATAGGATTACTTAATCTGACATCATAGATGACATTGTTACGCTTGGTCCGGGTAGGAATGAATGTAGCCTCTGAAAAGATGGGAGGACAAGGGTACTGTCAGAACGACAAGGACAAGGACAAGGGTAACATTACGATCAAGTGTCGCAATGAGAGACAAGGATGTCATCGGGAGTGACGACCACAGGTATCGCTCAATCGAATGTCGAGGCGAAAGTCACTCAATCAAGTGAAGAGCAACAAGACGAGAGATGAAGAGAGCGTCCACTCAAAAGTAGGACGAGGACTTCCAGAGGTTCTTCCCACTGAAGGGTTGTTCAAGGAATGGGCTAGATTGCAGGGAGTACCGAAGTACAAGGGAGTACAGAGGAGATCTAGCTTAGGGAATATGGAAGGTAAGGAAGGGTTTATATAGTACAAGGGAAATGAAGATGACTAATTGGATGGAACACCATGGAACATGGTGGAAGGAAGATGAATAATCCGCAGCACGGAAGATGAGTCAGAATGACCGCGGATGAGTAATGGTTACAAATGTAATGAGTCATGATGACTGTGGATGAGTCATGAAGGAATGATGACTAAGGTAGATGGGTATATTAGTCATCGAAGAAAAGAAAGGTCAGAGTGTGGTTCGAATGCAGTGACTTGGTAGTCCATAGTGAGAACGAGTGAAAGAAAAAGAAAAGAATCAACAAATCGTAACAGACATCATAGTCTAGATCACCTTATTATAATCACAAGGCAGCACTTCTCTTCCATTTCACACTGCCTTGCCTCACCTTAGTAGCATGTAGACATAGCTCTAGTATAGCCTCAACCTCATGGTCACCTCATGTATAGTAGTATATAACATTGAATGCAACAACAGAACAAGCCAGTCTTGTTCTCGTTGGAATACCCTTTGAACTCCCTTTTTCCTAGTTCTCAAGTTCAAGTGATTCAGCACCTAAGCATTGCTAAGGTTGCCTTCATTCAGAGGCCAAGTCCTTTTGAAGACCCTGTTTTGGTTGTTACTTCTGGTAGGCTACCACATCGAGAAGTAGTATTGTAAATAGAAGAAATTCTAGGTTTGTAACTATTGTTCTTTGCCATTTTGGCTGACTCTCTCATATTGTACACTAGTTCTGGTACACTACTTGAAACACTACATACTTTTGGGTTTTCATCTATGGTTTGCCATTCGCTATCTAAGTTAAATTCTACAAAGTGAGGGGAAAGAATGGTCAGGCACTATCTAGGTGTTGTGACCTCAAAGAAGAAGCAAATTCTGAACTATGTAATTTTTTTAATGTTTTCTAAGGGGAAGATGGTACATTACCCAATGTGTCCACCTCTACTCCTTTCCCTGGGTGGACTCATAATCCTTAAAATAGGCCCTCATGCCTTCGAAGTCCATCTCTTGCAGGGCTCTGACATGACCCTGACTCTGTTCCTTATGGTTTTTGTTTTGGGAGTTGTCTCTCCCATGGCCCTGGGTGATGTTGATGCAGTCTCATCTTGCTGGCCAGCTATAATATGGGTTTGGGGTGCTTTGGAGCACCCCTTTTTGTACTGGTTTATATTCCAAGTACATTCATTACACTGAGTGAATGGTGCATGACAGTCCTTCACCATGTGCCCCTCTTTACCACAATTAAAGCACACTTGTGGTGCTTTCCTGATGTCATCAATGTCCACAGTGTCAGGGTCCCTTTCTCTTTTGTTACTGTAGGGGGTAGGAACTGTATTGTGAGTCTCAAAGGACTCAATGGCTTCGGCATATTCTTGGATTACTATCACATATAGTGGCACGGTATCCTGCCTTGCTTTGTCTACAAATATGGGCCTCATTACTTTGGCCCAGATTTGCTGTTCTAATAGTGCTATCCCCATCACATCACCGCACATCACTTGATCATAGTTGGCAATTGTTACGAACTTGCCTAAACAGTCCATAGTCATTGCTCATAGTCATGGAATATAGCATTAAACCATTGAAATATTGAATTGGCACCCATGTTAAGCGCACACCATTGTATAGCTGCCTGCCCTCTAAGCGCTCAGAATATTGTCATTGATATAGACACGCACCACAGGTGCTCATGATAGATGCACACCACAAGCGTTCATGATTGTCTAGTCATTGCATTGTTATTGTCCATTGATAGTCACATGACTTATGATGTCACACATTGTATTGCACCACATTGGTCATCTGGGTCTAGCCCATGACATCATCATCCTCATTGATAGCACATGGTAGAGCACGAGCATTATGCGTGTTACCATATAGATGGATATAGGCATAGTGGATCATAAGATCTCTATCTAGATGGATCTTGATTGATTGCTAGATCAGATCTCAATGGTATCTCCTTGGATCTCAATATATCTCAATTGCATCTCTAGATTGCCAATAGATCAGATCTCTGCCACATAGTCCCATAGCAGAATACCTTGTGCTGCCAAACCTCATGTATACCATGTGTGCACAGCCTATTGCACAGCCTAGATAAGCATAGCCATAGATAGAGTGGTCCCAATGATGGACATATATAGTATTACATAGCATTGTACAGCCACAGGCTGATAGTATATAGTGATCTGGGTTTCCTCATGGATCCCTAGTCTTTTCTTGTTGATTCTCCATCTTGACTTCCTATAGTGACTCGCCTTTTGGCCTCCTACTTGTAGATTGCTAGTCTGGGTATTTTGTTGCCCAATTTATTGATTGTTCCCATTGTTTTGACTATTGATTGTGCGGCCAGGGCCAAAGACATTGTTGTCGAGGCATCACCAACAGCAATTCAGTGAGTTAGGAATGTCTGGGTGTTACAACTCATAGGAACCCCACATTTATTTTCTTTATTTTCACCTATGTACCCCTCTCTGTCATTGCTTCTATGTATACTTAGTCATCCACAGCTTCATATTGCTCAATACTGCAGATTACCTACACATTCCACCATATTCCATGGAGTTCTATGGCACCATTTTGTCGATCAATCATCATAGTTCTTATTGTTCCTTTTTTCTATTTATAAGTGATTCCACATCACCTCTATTTTCTCTAACATTGACCTCCTCAAGTATTGTTACAATTCATGCAGAACTCTTATTTCTTTTCCCTTTCACTTTTCTCCTATTCACAAGTTCCTCATCGCTTCCATGTACCCTTAGTCATCCACAGCTTTGTATTGTTCTCTACTGTGGATTACCTACACCTTCCATCATGTTCCACAGTGTTCTATGGTACCACTTTCATTGACCAATCATCTTACTTCTTATTGTTCCTTGTTCTTACTTATAAGCAATTTCTCATCACCTCTGTTTTCTCTAATCTTGACCTCCTCGAGTATCCTCCTAGATATGTCTTGGAAATATATCCTTTGTCCCTTGAAAACTCTGTGTGACCTCATCCTGCAGTTGAAAGGACACTTCAACCCCTTAAGCTCTAACCAAGCCTTATAAAGTTGTCTTTGTCACTCTTGGAATCTTGTCTTCGATCGCTCGACCCTTAAAGAACCTCATTGTCTTGATCCCTTCGCCCCTCAAGACTTCCTCAGTCCCCTTGACCCTTCATTGTCTTGATCCCTCATCCCTTAAAAACTCCTTGTCCTTGTCCCTCACTCCAAGACATTCTTCTCGAGGCTATACTTGTTCCTATCCAGACCAAGTGTAACAAAAGGTCAAGGTTTTCACTTCAAGCCTACCGTTGTTTGTAGTGCCCCACCATTTCATCTTTTAACCCCCTTAAACCTAGGAGAGGAACCCCTGCTCCTCCAAATCCACCCCCAGTTTCTTCAGTCCCCAGATGATGCATTCGCGCCCCCTCTTCCTCAGACTCAAATCAAGGAACCCCACCAGCATCTCGAACCCCTTCCCCAAGTCCATCCCCCTCACCTAGCCTCCACCAACACCTTCTGCCATGTCCACCACTCCCAGGAACACTGAGCTCCAACTGGGAGCACCCAAAGCTTTCAATGGCTCCTCCACTGAGGCCCAAACCTTTATCAATGCTATCCAAATGTATCTCCTAGTCAATGAGACTGTCTATGATACTGATGTGAAAAAGGTCGCCTATGCCCTCTCCTATATGACCAAAGGGTCAGCCCTCACCTGAGCATCCACCTTTAGAACCAAGGCCCTCAAAGCCCAATCCCCCTCCCTCAGAACTATGGCTGAACTCGTCACCAAATTTAACACTGCCTTCATTCATCTGGACACCAAGGCAGATGCTATTGCCTGGCTCTCATCGACCAGGATGACCAAAGACACCTCCCTCACCACCTACATCTTGGAATTCCAAAACCAAGTCGCTCTCAGTGGTATCTCCTCTGACGATGACCTGATTGAATACTTCTCCACAGGGCTCATCTTCTCCCTCATGTGTTGCATCTACTTGATGGACACACTGCCCACCACAATCACAGCATGTGTTACAACATGCCTCTACTCGTCTTCTTTCTTTTTCCCTTTCTCTCTTCGTCAACGCCTATCACCATGCTTTCCTCTTATCAATTGTTTACTCACAGTATTTTAGTCATCCGCAGTCTTCATGACTAATCCATAACTGCAGATTACTAATCTCTCTTACTCATGCTTACTCACCTTGCTTTGTCATCTGCTTAGTGTAACCTTACTCATCCACAGTCTTCATGACTCATTCTTACTGCAGATGACACATGTTACAATTCATACGGACCCCCATCTCTTTTCTTTTCTCCT